>JAMKCH010087530.1:0-290716 GCA_023653785.1 Ophioderma brevispina | reverse complement strand
AGTGCAGCTAGACCCCCAAAATCAGGGGTCCAGTCCTTGACTATTACATGTTTACTTGGGAACCTGACTGGAATTTCCCCGCCTGAGTGCTACCATGAGATGCTTTGTTAGAACCTGACTTAAAGTTATGATTGTTGTACTTAGTAAAATTGCGTCAAAGCATAATCATCTGCATTTGTGGCGGCTTCATGCATGCTATCGATTTTGTTTTTATCCAGATGTGTTTTGATATATGGATGCAGACATAGTTTGAACTCTTCTACTAACATCAACTTCCTGAGTTGACCAAAATTGTGCCCTTCTTTCGAGAGAAGCCAGCGATCAAACATTTGCTCCTTTACACGATCAAGTTCTACATGGGTCTGGTCATCCTTTTTTGACAAGACCGGAATTTTTGTCTATATGCCTCTGTCACCAATTCATATGCTTTGAGCACTGCCTTCTTAACTTCATCATAATCACTACATCTGTCTAATGACATGGCCAATATTATTTTCTCGGGCTTGTACCAATGAACACTGACTGTAGCAATAAGCTCCAAGATTCCTTGGGCCATTTCAAACTATTGGAAATTTTCTCAAAGTGTAAGAAGCACTTGTCTACTTCTAGTTCCTGAAAATTTGGAAGCAGGCGAATATTTTTCGCCGCATCAAAACCAGAGTACTTAGAAGAATTTGACGAGCTATCCTGTTGTTTCAATTTCCCGAATTGTAACTGAGCTTCAAGCTCTTTTTGTTTCATCTCATTTTGAAATTTTGCTTTTTCCAGTTCCTCTTCTTTTTCAATTTCCAATTCCATCTCTTTTTGTTGCACCTTGTTTTGCATTTGCATTTGTAACTTTTCTTTTTCAAATTAAATGGTAAAGGGGGGTGATAGAGTTACTCAATCTCATGTTCAATTATCCTAAGCCTGTCAGTTTTGGAAGAGCAGGTAAAAATAACCATTTGTTTGTCATCATGGAACATAATGAGTTGTTTTTGACGAATAATAGTTCCCTCTTTGCAAAGTAAGCGTATAGAGGCTTGTTGGTGTATGCTCCAGTTTGGAAAAACCGTAAGCATAATACGCTAGGGTAGAGTTCCGAACTTGACATTTTATTTCTTAATCTGTTTTTTAGAACTATAAAAGTCAAATATCCGATAGAGGCTCTAAAATTTAAGAGCGTATTATGGTCCTGGTTCATCTTTAGATTGACAATTGTCAACCAGATGTTTGAGGTAATTCAAATTTTGAACTTGCCATGTAGTTTTTGACAAAATCAAAGCATTGAATATGGATATGTGGACCAAAATGTTTGTCCATGATGATTTATTTTACATGAACAAAATACTCTTCCTGTTTCAAAGGGTAGGCCTATAGTTTTGGGTAACGAACAACGAGAGATTCCTTCGCTAACGACCAGGTCATCAGGAGAGAATGCCAGCGCACTATTCTATCGGGTGTTCTACATCCAAGACGAAGGAGTATAGAACGGAGTAATCATGGTAAGAGGGGGTGATAGAGTTACGCAATCCCGTGTTCGGTTATCCTAGGCCTAACGGTTTTGGAAGAGCAGGTAAAAACAGCCATTTCCTGTCTTCATGGAACATAATGTCCATTTGTTTTAGACAAGCAATAGTTCCCTCTTTGCGGGTTTGCAAAGAAAGCGTACAGAGGCTTGTAAGTTTTTGCTAAAGTTTAAACAAATTCTATAACAATCCAATTTGAAATAGAATGTGGGAAAAACAACAGGAGTTTCTCTAGTTTTTGAGAAACTCAGAGAGATAGCTATTGTAGAACGCGTTTCGATTAACTATGATCAAAATACTTAATTGATCTTTTTTGGTTAATCTCATCAGCTACTTTTGCTATGCTTAATTTTGGGTCTACCTGGTGTTTTGGTAAAATTTTTTGATGAAAAGAGCATTAATTCCTATCATTTAGGCACTCATGAATAGGCATAATGTCATTTAGTGTGTAGGTAGACCTTAAAATAATAACACAAGATGCAAAGCAGTATGGTTTAATACATTAGTGTTATTTAGGTCCACTTTTTGTGACAAAAATCTAAAAATTATTTTAATTTCATGAGTGCGAATTTAGAAAGAATGGGATATTTTATATTTCTGTTATAATAATTTAATGATAGAGATAAGAGCTATCATCAGTATTAAGCATGTTTTGAACTCATTAAAGCAAAGCCTACTTGACTTTTTAGTACAAGTAAGGGGTGCCGGAGATGGACCCTAAAGATCAGCTTATGAGATCGGATGAGAGTACAATAGGATTCTCATTTTTGTTGTTTTGACTAAGAGTCAAGGCTTAGAGGGTTTGGTTTTTCTATGATTTCAGGTTGTAGGACTTCTGTATTTTGTTAAACACGTTCATGCCTAGACTCTATCATTGTAGACCTACTGAAATGTTTGTAGGCATAAACCAAAATAGATCTCGGCAGCAAGATTTGTGAAGTCCTAGATTTATGAAGATCATAAAGAATAAAGTGTAGGCCCTGTTTTAGGCTTGGTTTTAGTATGATTTTAGGGTAGAGGGACCTTGTAATTTAATTGGAGCCTACGATGTGAAATGATAGGCCTACTGAGGTTTTGTAGATCTATCGGTTTACATCATGGCATTCTGATATTTTTATAAGGTTCAACTATTCTCGTGATCATGAGGTAAAGTCAAAACTAATATTCCGCAATGTCTTATAAATGTGCACTTTCATGAGATGACGTCATTTTCGTTGAGAAGATCTAGCAAATCCTTCAGAGTTTGGGACATTTGGTGACTTTCAGTTTGCAGACTAGCTTCCTCCCGAATATGCTCATTAGAGTTCGAAGATTGCAGATCATTATCTGATGTAATCTTAGCTCTAACTAGACGCTCTCCTAGATTTTGGATGACTGGGATGCCGGATGTATTCTTTCAAAAAAAGTAAGGTATTTGAGCGAAACAGAAGCCTTTTCCAAATTCACCAGAGGGGGTAAGGTCACATTTGTGCTTATCTCAGAAGACTGCATCCAGCTATTATTAAAATAAGTAACGCCCCCAGCCATGAAACATAATTAGGTACAAACTACAAGTACATTTATTTTAGCGTTATTTATACAACAACCCTTACATTTACGATGACTTTTCAACTCTAACATATTTTGAAATAGGAAATGTAAAATATTGCTTAATAACATATTTCACATTTAGATGTTACTTCTTTGAATGATAGTTGGCCGCCATCTTCTGAGATAAGCGCAAATGTGAAATTACGCCCTCTGGTGAATTTGGAAAAGGCTTCTGTTCCGCTCAAATACCTTACTTTTTTCGAAAGAATACATCCGGCATCCCAGTGATCCCGTATTTTCTTTCCATTGTTATGGCAAGGATAATCTCAAAACATCCCTTTTTTCTTTCACAAAGGCACGCGGGATTTGTCAAATGGAATAAAAGCTTAGATTTACTACAATAACTCCATGGATAAACCAAGTACATTGTTGGAAATGCTGCCGCCCGCAATAGTTGGCGCTATACCACACAGCCATCATGACAAACAGACATCGCCAGCCAACCTCATTCAGTGGAGCAACAGCCCTAACTCATTCAAATTTGGTACACCGGTACGCGGCAAGGTATAAATTATTAAGAGTTCCTTGAAAACTCTACACTTTGTTTATGAGTTGTGTACTGCATGCAGTGCCTGTGTTTATCTGTGTGCTACAGGTTCACAGCAAGAGTTTTGCTCAATTGTTAAAAAATGTCTTTCTCAAATTTGCAAAAAAAAAAAAATCTGTTATGGTTAACATTTTTATTAAGATAAAAAAAATCGCAATCCTGCTTATGTGAAATGATTATTTTTATTAGCCTTATTCCACATAATTCAGTGTTTAGTAATATTTTGAAATATAGCTTAAACAACACAGAACCACTTTTTATAGGTATCAACGAGGCACTGATCAATTTCGGGCAGAAGTTGTGAATGCCTATGTGAATTCCACAATCAAAGTTTAATGATTAGGTACAACAGGGTAAATCAATCCCAAACTAATCAAGAATTACGCCCTCTAGTGAATTTGGAAAAGGCTTCGGTTTCGCTCAAATACCTTACTTTTTTCGAAAGAATACATCCGGCATCCCAGTCATCTCATACATATTTTCTCTCCGTGAATAATGACAATGATCATCGCATAACATCACTTTTATTTTATTTTGCAAAAGCACGCAGGATTTGTCAAATGGAAAGCTTAGATAAATCAATTTACATGACATTGCTGGAAATGCTGCCGATCGCAATAGTTGGCCTTATACCACACAGCCATCATGACAAACAGACATTGCCAGCCAACATCTTTCAGTAAGCAACAGCCCTAAAAAACCCAAAATTGGTATACCGGTACGTGGCAAGGTATAAATTATTAATAGTTCCTTGAAAACTCTACACTTTGTTTATGGGTTGTGTACTGCAATTTCTCAAACTTTGTAAAAAGCTGTTATGATTAACATTTTTACTAATTAAAAACGAAATCTTGCTTATGTATAATGAATATTTTTATTAGTTTTATTTTAGATAATTAAGTGTAGTAATATTTTGAAAGATACATTAAGCAACACAGAACCACTTTTTATAGGTATCAACGAGGCACTGATCAATTTCGGGCAGAAGTTGTGAATGCTTATGTGAATTCCACAATCAAAAATTACTCATTAGATACAACCGGGTAATCAATCCCAAATTAATCAAGAATTACGCGGTCCGTAATTAAGATGGCCTCAAAGATATTCCTTTGTTCATAATTATGCAAATTACTTATTAAAGGTAGGTGACATGATCAGCAGCCTCTTGCTTCACTCAAGTTTCCTCCATCAAATTCACACTTTGGTATCAGAAGTTTAGTTCATATTTTTCTCATTACTCCAATGAAAATTTTAGGCAGGGAAATGTTTCCTTTTGATGTTAAACGTTTCCAAAAAGTGGTCGACCATATTAATGAACACAAACTGTCCTATCGGTCAATTTAGTACACGGTTTTGCTTCTACTATCCAAGCGACTGGACCGATTTAACAAAAAAACCCAGATATTTTGGTGATTAAGCTTTCACGTGAGTGAGAAAACATCATCAAAACTAACAAGGATTACGCGGTTCTTAATTAATATGGCCTCAAACATATTGTTTGTTCATATGCAAATTAGCTCATTAATATTTATTAAAGATAGATAACACGATCGGTAACCTTATCCCCTACTCAAGTTTCATCCATCAAATTGAGACTTTTGGTATCAGAATTTCGTTCAATTTTTCTCATTACTCCAATGAAATTTAGCAGGGAATGTTTTCCTTTTGATGGTTAAACGTTTCCAAAAGTGGTCGACCTATTAATGAACACATAACTGTCTAGCGGTTCCCAATTTAGTACCGTTTTTGCTTCTACTATACAAGCGACTGGACCGATTTAACAAAAAAACCCAGATATTTTGAGTGATTAAGCTTTACGTGAGTGAGAAACATCTCAAAACTAATCAAGGTTACGCGAGTTTTGAATTTAATATGGCTCAAACATATTGTTGGTTTCATATGCCAAAGTAGCTCATTAATATTTATTAAAGATAGATAACACGATCGGTAACCTTATCCCCTACTCAGTTTCCTCCATCAAATTGAGAACTTTTGGTATCAGAAATTTAGTTCATATTTTTCTCATTATCCAATGAAATTTCGTTGTTGTATTCGAACAACAAACGTCCCACAATTGATCAACCACATTAATTACACACCATGTCCTATGGTCATTTTAGTACACGTTTTGTTCTACTATTCCCCAAGCCGGCTGGACCGATAACTCCAAATTTGTAAGATATTTTGTAATAAGCTTTCATGTGAGAAGGAAAAATCATGCCATGATCATTATGAACTAGTAATTTCGCGTTCTCGGCTTTCGCGATCTAATTCATAGTATATAAGCGGGGCGGCCGCCAGTTTATCTTTTAGATTGGACGGTTGTAAGAACATGACGTAAGTGAGCCATGTCTTACCAGAAGACGCAAAAATCGGACAAGTATCAAAACGGCCTTCAGCATGCTTAAAGACACGGCTTCGGAGCACGTCCTATGTATGTTAGACATGTCCTATTTGTGTTGTCTGTCTACCCAGGCACTTGACTTGTTAGAAAACATTATGACCTACTAAAATCACATGTCTTAGAGCTGTGGCGGAGAGGACATGCTTTTCTGAACTAGATTTTTTTTGCGTAGAGGACACGAATTTTACACCTGGTCATGGACGAATGTGACCCCCAACAAGAAACATGCTCAAAAAAACATGTCTAGATTAATCCTGTTATATTATTATTGAAAACAGATATAAATCTAAATCCATATAGGAAAAACATAATGTTACGAGTATGTACAAGACTGGTTCGATATTTAAAAAATTACGTGAACCTGGATGCAAAAAATAGCAGCGGCGGCAGTGGGCAAATGGTGGGAAAGATATCATGACTGTGTCATAATCATTAATCTGGGTGGGAGAACCTTCCCGTGATGGTGATACTGGGGTACGTTTGATCTCAACTTAATTAACTTTGAATTAAAATTTTTCAAATCGTGACAAAAAATGTGTACTAGTAGCACGATTTCAGATTTTCATTCCTCCCACTCATTCATAAAATCTTGCCAGGTTATGATGACTCTCCATCATATTAATGGCGGCATATGGCGACGAAGGTAAGTTCAAAATGGAAGACCAAAAGAACACGGTAGTCAGTTCACTTCGATCGGGAACATATGGCATTTAAAACCATCAGTTTTTCTGCTCGTTTGTCTCACGAACAAGCATTAAAGGAGGCGATCAACTGACAAAAGCTCATGCACCTAAAGCAACCAACCAAGCAAGGAAATATACATCTATCTGTCCTTCCATCTGCCGTCCGCCAGTCTGTCCGTCCATCCATTAATTAATCACTGTACAATTGTGTCTTTTGCACCATATCTAAGACATGTCTTTGCAATAGACATGTCTTCAAAGTAGAAATCAACAAAAAAAAAAACTTAAGAATAAAACACAATTTAATACACGAAGATGTTCCCTCCCCCATACAGACACTATCATTGATTTGCTAAACAAAATTCGAAAAAATCATCAAAAATCAGATTTTTGCATTTGTAACAAGCTACAGGTATCCTAACATAACCCTGTGCGAATGATAAGACCAGAAGCAACCTAATAAGGACAGAATCGGAGATTTGAGTCATTACTGTCCGAACGTAATTGAATGGAGAATCGTATCTTGGAACACTGCCGTTTTCTTCCTTTTTCTACCGCTGGAAAAGCTGGAAAAGGTAACTTAGTGAGAATTCTACAGACTTATCCTTCACTTAGAAGCTATTCCTGCAAATTTCTAATATTTTTCAAATCACTGATAGTTGTCTTTCAAGTGTTGTCTCAAAGATCTTAGGAAACTGAAGTATTTTCCATGAAAACATGACTTGTACTTGAAATTTTGCCTAGAGAAGTGAATTTTGACCACAGGACCCGTAACCAGGATTTTTAGGGGGGGGGGCGAATTTTTTTAAAAGGGGACTTTTCCCCATAATTCGCGAATTTTAGAAAAGTGGACCTTTTTTAACCATTTTGGGGGCCAAAAAAAAAGCGCAAAACCCCTAATTTTTTTGCTCGCAAACTGGCTTCACATGTGTGTATTGCCTTACATTGACCTATTCATCCATCAGCCATCCATCCATCCATCCATCCATCCATCATCCATCCATCCATCCATCCATCCATCCATCCATCCATCCACCATCCATCCATCCATCCATCATCCATCCATCCATCCATCCACCATCCATCCATACATACATACATACATACATACATACATACATACCATCCTCCCCATCCATTTGCATGATCACATAAGCCCTCCACAACATGGTTGTGGGCACAATTTTCACAGAATGCCTAGGCTCAATCAATCGATTGATAAATCAAATCCTTTCATTTGCAAAAGTTTGAAGATATAACTGGTCCTTGCAAAACCGGTGTAAGCACCGTCGACAACGCTCAACTAGTCAGACTGCCTATTTTCTTAATGTGAATCTGGGCAATTTTTACTAGTTTAGTAGTTGGCGGACTGTGTTTAAACTGGTTTTTTTTGCCCAATCACGTAGGAAAGAGCCAATTACCAATAGTTTCTATATACTAATGGAATCAAGTAAGTAAGCTACTATTATAACATCTGCCATTTTTAAATGATAATATAAATTGGTTAAACACGTTCAACTAGATTAACCGCTCGTCTACCTGAGCCATTTTTTGTAACAAACTTGCTAGGGGGGGGGGTGTGTTACCACTCCCCCGTGTGATTTTCGTTTCGTTACGAACACGCCCACCCCACCCGAATTCTGTAAATTTGGTACACAGGATAGCTTAGGTTTCTTCTTTTTCCATTTGGTACCCTAAATACGTACTAACATCCCCCCATTATGTATGAAACGTCACCATGACGTCATATGTTGTTGAGGAAAGTACGAAATAGGACTAAGAGGTGAAATGATATTTTCGCAATTTTAGCGCTCAAACACCCGATTCCTCGCTCTAAAATGATGTACTTATATAAAACTGGGTCCCCCATGTACCATCAAGTTAAGTCAAAAACCGCTGAAAATCTGATTTTTCCTAACCTTTTTGGCGAAATTGAATTTTTCACTGTGGTTGTCTATGGAAATGCAGTTTTTGCTTGACATTCAAACTTTATTACTCCATTGTGACGTAATGCTAAAATCATGTTGGTACTTATTTTGTTATCATGGAAAGAGGAGGACCATAGCTATCTCATTGTACGCAAAATCAAGTTTTTCATCTGTGAGTTTCCTGTGTTGTGTTAGGCATGTTGGTATTTCTCTTCCGGAGGGGAGGGGGTGGTTCCACCCCACCCCCCCCTACGATCAACTTTGGGGATCACTCTGGTATCCTTACCTATACCCCTGGATGTTTGTTTTTTGGATTAAAAGGACAGAACATGACAAATTGACAATTAACTTAAATAATTTGCACCAAAAAGGGGGGTTTTAGCAAGCCGGGGAAAAACCTGAAGGGGGGGGTGGTAACCACCCCCTCCCCCCCCTTCGGTAGACGAGGGGTAAATGTGTGTTCCATATGAGAAAAACCAATCGAAACTCCAAACAAGGCGCCCGGACCCTGGTGAATATTGTCACCCCACGATACACAAGATTTGTGAAAGGGGAGGCCTTATTTATTAAGTATATAAAGTTTTCATCTTGATAGTGGCCTTAACCCCAAAATTTCCATCTGTACAATTTATCGCGTCGATATTTCTATCCGTTTTGATCTGAAACTAAAAACGTGATTTTGGTAATGCCATGAGTACTGTATAAATTAATATTGATCGACCAACATGGGCACATTTTTGCTTCTTAATTGTTCCAACCAAACCCACTAGCCTCTACCTTTTCACAAAAAAAGGTAAGGAGAACAATAGTACCTTTCTTCTTTCTTCGATACCAACCTTTTTTTCCACTGTCGTTAAATCTAGGAGCTTCTAGGGTTCTTAGGGACGAGGCTAACCTAGCGATGGGGTCCTAGACCCTCCGCATTCAAGATCGGGTCAGAACTGTCTTGTGTATCATAAAGTCAAATGTATGGTACCGACAGGATGTCCAATAGGATCCGTTTTTCTCCTCTCTTTCTGTTTCTGTAAAAAAGTCACTTCACTCCGCAGAACCAAATTCATCTGTCATTGTGACATGAGCTATTAAATACAAGTATGCGGCTTTGCGGGTTATCGCACGGCATTGACGGAGTTCCTGTTTTGCGCCAAAGCTGCTAAGAGTCGGATGAGAAGTATAACAGAACCCAAGCCATCCCAGATAAGGGGCCGTTCAGAATTTCTGTCTTGAGCAGTAGGAGATTTGGCTATAGAGGTCTTCCACCTTTCGGATTAGCGGCCATCTTGCCGGGAATGGCAAAGTCCATTCCAAATTTCTGGAGACTTTCTAAATCTAAAGAACGACATGCATGTTGGATATGTATGCATAAAAGTATGGGTCACACTTTGAATAGCACAAGTACTTTGAGGTCGGGTATTAAATTGATCTGAATGACGAATACTACGTGAACTAACACATTTGTTATAGGTTATGCATGAGTGAGGTGAAAGACATCTATATGGATAATCCTCTCCCCGAAACGGAGTCAGCATTTTGAAGGTGGTATTTAAAACGGAATCAGGTTTCGTAATTACCAAAACTGTTCTATTACGGCACCAATTGTGTTACTCTTATATAGAACGAATCGAAACTGAACATTTGCTCCATGTTTATTGAAATCGATGGTTAAGTACCGGCTGTGGTATTAGCTTTTGGTCGATGGACGTCCTGGTTCAAATCCAATTGAAATGTATAGACTTTATTCGTAATGGACCATTTCCTTCCGTTGACGGGACAAAATTCACTGTGAGTGCCGTCGCCAACGTTCATAGTCAAAACTGCGCGCTTGTGAATCTACTGAGCGAGGCAGTTTTGACGACGTTGGCCGCGTTGGCGACGGCGGCGTTCACACGGCAGGAATGGACCAATTCGAAAAGCGGTATATAGGCTTATTAGCCTAAGCTCAGCAAGAGACGATTTGTTGACGGAACGCACTGCGGGTTAAAACAACAGATCAACAACAACAACACAAAAGCAATCAACAATCTGGACCGCCCCTATGTTTAACTTAAAATCTTATGCCTACTTCCTAACAGACTTACGTACACGGAGGAGGACAAAATATGAGTATAGATAAATATATGATATATATATATATAGATATATATATATATATATTCATTATAGCCTCTATAATCATAATAATATTATTCTATAAACGGCGACATATCCACCGAAGTTCCTCAGTGGCGCCGCTGTGGATCGCCTTAGGCTGCTACAAACAATGAGTAAATCACAAGGAGTGCAATGGTTTGGGGTGTATAATAATTATAATAGGGCTGTTTTGATATTAGAGTAGATCGGTGCGCATGGCTACAGGCGCATAGCTCTGTAGCCATGCATGGCGCGTATGTTCAGGGTATTATGTTTGATAGAGAGTTAATTGCAGGGGAAAGTTTCTGGAGTTTTAGTTATGCACAGGTAATTACCAGAAGCACGATTGATGGGAACTGTTAATAGCAGTGACGATAAAAACAGTGAGACAACGGCGTGGGCCTGGGGTAACTGTTGAGTAATTAAGACAACTTACAATGTTACTGATTATTACACTGCCGTAGGCCTATTATTGCATGGCTGTCGCATAATTTACAATTTGAGTAGTGTTTACGACTATGGTGTTATGAATTAATGATACGCCTGTTGGGTATTGTCATGTAGTATAGCCAATTTAGATTTATGTGCACGACAGTCGTGCAAATATCCTTTGCCTAACTCAGTTTTCACCCCCGGTCCATATTTTTTCTAATATGGAACTGAGATCACTGCCTATCTCCTTACACGTAGACAGGTCGAGAAAAATTACTTTCTAATATCTGGTTACAAGCCAATTTTTAATTTTGTCCTCAGATCACTCAGTCAAAGAGAGAAAGAAATGCAAAGGTGTTTCATGGGAAAAAAACGCAATGTTGTAATGCCGTCGCGAGGGACTCCCATGGTGCAAAAATTTTGCACCCTCAAAAAAAAAAAATCATTGATCTTCAAGATCGTAAAGCGGAACTCTCTACATTTGAACAGAAAAAGGAAAGACTTCCATATGGCTACCCCTCGTATATATTTACATGATACCAAAATTATTTTAATTTTGGCCTTGTTTTGAGAAAAAACGGAATTAAACAAGCTAAATAATAACATTTTATGTTTGCATGTAAATATATGAGAGGGGGGGTACATATGGAAGTCTTGCCCAGAAAAGACCGGTAGTGTAGACTTACCTATCCACATCAACAAGACAATTTACTGATATTTTGAGGTTTGCGGGTGGAACTCGTATACCTTTGCCTATAGGCCCCCAAGAATTTATAGTTTTGCCATGACATATTTGAAAAATAAAAGAAGCTAAAAAAATTCCCTCAACATATAAAGCATCTTTAAACAGTGTAAATCCTACACAACAAAATACATTAAAAGCACAGCTGAAAATCATCACCTGAAATCTGGATGTAAACAAAGTTGAGGGGTGTCAAATTTCGGAAACCCAAGTTATTGCAGCAAGGGTAAGGTTTGGGCTCCAAATCACACATTTTGATTCCAAACGGTAACAAATCACCTACCATGAGATATCCAAGACTCTTAGGAAGAACCCCGATTACAAAATCCAGTTAACAGTTGCTCTATTGGATCAGTGAATGGTATTTTCGAGTTAGAAGCATGCGTTGAGATGACAGTCGCGTCATTAAAGTACCACAATATGACGTGAACTGCATTGAAAAATAGTTCTTTACTGCGCCTTCAAATGCATTGAAAATAGTCTTGACTACAGAAACCACATGATTAGTCTAACATCTTGTTCGATTACGCGGTGACAACGGAGATACAGATGCTTGCTGCTTGGACCGTATTGTATTATAACGGTAACGAGATGAATAGTTAGGTGTCACGTGTTCAGGTACCAGGTCACGTGTCAGGTATCAGTATCAGTTTGCTCTTCGATGTTAAATCAAGGTCTGGACATGGACTCTGCCCAAAAGTGCTATTTTTTTCAAAGACACCGTTTATATGTCTAAACAGTACAAAATTTACCTTTTCCCTACTGATTCAAAAAATCGACGTACGATGACGCTAAATCGGTGTTTTTCAATGTAGGGATACGTTACGTCATTTTGACCTGAATGTGTCCCCCGAAGCAAAATAATTAAACCAATCAAGCCGTGACGTCATCAAATCTTTATTTTTTCCAAAAATTGGCTGGTAGTCCCATAATAAAATTCCTTTTTAAGATTCAACATCTGTATATGTTCTTAATAATAATATTCAATTGTCCGCCTGAATGTGAAAAAGATGGGTCCATAAGGCTACAAACTGAAAACATAGTTACCGTGGACTGTATGATGAGCAGACGGATCCCCGTTTAGTTTTAGCAGGCTTACAGCCCACTCGCGCGGCTGAGGGGGTTATGCGTCCAGAAACGACAAGAAGGCATTATGGGAAGTCCGATTTGATCCAGGAGGAAACCGAAGTACTCGGAGAAAGCCTTCGAGGACGGGTGAGGATCGGTAACCAAATTCATATACGACACTGGCTCGACGGCCGGGCCGCATTGGTGAAAGGCGAGTGGGGAACGCCACTACACCAGCCCGCCCTCCCTAAAGCACTAATACAGGCACAAGAATAGTTCAAAAATATATTTTCGAAACAGATCCATTATGGTCAGGTTTTTTTGACCGAACGACAGTAAATGACGTCATTTGTGACGACGTATTGGTAGTAGATCACGAATAGGTCGGCTAAAGAATTTGGTAACCCCCAGCAAGTCTCTCACCTAAAATAGGAAAGCTACGTTCATATTACTTACGACACCACATTGTCACTCAAGGAGCTATTTCATAAACCTTTGTTTACTAAACAACTGACATGTATGAACGTAAAACCGAAACAATTTAATTAGCGATAAGAAATTTCTTTGATTGTGTAACGAATTAAAGGCGAATTCTTCTCAAGATGTGGGGAAACCTCTCCCAAATTACCGCAAAATGGCTGCAAAGTTTCTTATACAGTAGATACCAGTGTGTGCAAATCAAATGCATAGCTGGGAGATTTTGAATAATAATTGGGATTGCTTTTCTTCCTTAGTGAATTTTATTTCCTTCTAGGAGCTATAAGTAAAATATAGACTGTTGTCAATCTTAAAAGGCTCTAGATTACGTGCAGCGTTAGAGTGTGTGTGTGTGTGTGGGGGGGGGGGTATTCATGATTTAGCGCGAAATTGAGACCCGTATCCATAATTAGCCCTTCCTGTCGTTGATGGGTTATAGTAGAGTGGAAATTGGGCCAAAAACGTGTTCGGGTACCCCTACGGAGGTAATACTCATCACAACAAGATCACTGTAAAGGCTCTTGTCATGCTGCATCTGAAATGCATGGTTGTTATGAAATTTGAAACCTGTGTGGAGGTCAACTCGGGGTCATTAAGAGGTCATCCAGAGGTCATCTGAGATCAAATTTATGGAAAACACTTATTCATCCGTGAACTATGACTAAAATCAGTAATTTTATCAAATGTGGATCATGTGAAAGAGAGAAAATTTTTCTATCAGTTGAAAACCAATTGGGAGAAAATGCAAAGGATTTTCAAATTTTGGGCAAAAAAGCGCATTTTGGTCATTTTTTTGCCTCATTTTTGGGCAAAACTTGAATTTGAAGATACGTTTTTACTCATATGATATTTGCTCTTGGGAAGTAACTGGTATTTTTTTCCAAAAACTGCCCCATATACTGTCCATATAGCATAAAAATTTCAAGGGGAATACACAAGCACATTCTAAAGGTTTTCTGTGGCAAAGGTCAATGACCTTTAAATCCAAGCGAACGCCTTTTTCAGGTCAGGGTCAAGAATTAGGAGGCATACCATGTACATATAGGCATCATTTTTGCCGAATTAGGTTCATCTTAGAGAGAATACATTTGTATATCATGTGAACTCAATTTCGAGGGGCTGATACAGAATGATTTTCCAATTTTGGCAAAAAAGGCATTTTTTTGTCATTTTTTTGCCATTTTGGCAAAATTGGAATTTTGAAGATTATGTTTATACCCATCAATGCTATATCGTACTCTTTGGAGTTAACTGGTATTTTTTGCCAATAACTGGCCCCCCCTATACTGTCCATAAAGCATAACAAGTTAATAGGAAGAGACACAAACACATTTTAACGTTATTCTGTGTCAACAGGTCAATGACCTTAAATCCAAGAAAACCAACTTTTTCAGGTCAGGGGTCAGTTAGTCAGCCTACCATGTACAGATAGGCATCATCTTTATCGAATAGGTGTCATATTAAAGAGAATGCATTTTTCTATCATGTGCAAATCAATTTGAGGGAATTATGCATAATGGTTTTCAAATTTTGGGTATAAAAAAGGGCATTGTTGTCAATTTTTTGCTCATTTTGGTGCAAAACATTATTTTGAAGATTACGTTTATATAATCATGATACTATGCGCTTAGGGGAGTTCAATGGTATTTACCAAAAACATATGTTCCCAAATAGTTTGCATATATCATGGAAATTATAGGAATACAGGACAAATTGAGTTTGTTGTGGTAAAGGTCCTTGACCTGTAAATCTAAGAAAATCACCCTTTTCAGGTCAGAGTTCAGATGGAAGCCCCCTAATATTTACATTTATGCAGAAATTTCTGTTGAATAGGTGTCATATTAAATAGAATAAATTTTCTATCATGTGAAATCAATTTCGAGGGAATGTAAGTGGTTTTCAATGTTGTTTAAATACTCACGGTTTTGACTCATTTTTTGCAAAATTGAAGTTGATAAAGATAAAAAGTGATTCCATTTGATACTATGACCATATAGGAAAATATTTGTTTTAAAAATTGCACCCACATAGTGTGAATATATCACGGAAATTTCGTGGTCAGACATAGACAGTTTTAAGACTTTTATGCCAAAAGGTCAATGGACATTTAAATCAAGAAAACCACGCTTTCAGGTAAGGGATATCATATTTTCAGACCTATGTATATGCGTTATTTTGTTGAATAGATACATTTTAAACAAAATATCCAATCAGGTGATATCAATTTTGAGGAGTATTTCGAAATTGATTTGGGATTTGGAGTTAAAAGTGGCATTTTTGCCCATTCGGGGTAAAATTAGAGCTTAAAAGGTAGTTGACCCAAAACAGTGGTAATTGGGTTATTCAATGTGGTATTCCTGGAGCATTTTTTCTTTAGGTTTTGGTGGCACAGAAGGCCCTATTGGGTTCGGGAGGGTGGGGACCTCTCCCTACGCACTCTAGGACCCCCCTTTCTTAGTGGTGCTCTGGTTACGTCCTCGGGGAAGGGGGCTCAAAGGTCGCTGGGTGCCTGCAACTTAATATTGAGACTCTGGGGCCTCGCTGCTCCTAACCGGGGACAAGGGCCCTACCTTTCCTAACCCCAAAATGGCTCCTGGGCCAACCAAAACCCAGAAAAAATGCCAGAAGCTTAAAAGCACCGAATTTATCCACTTACTGTTCGAGGAGGGGACTTTAAAACACATTTAGAGCCGTCCGAAACTTTTCTAGCCGATAGGGAGACTCTCGGTGAAAAAATCCAAACCAAAGTGGAATGGCCCCCGTTTTGGGTGACCCCCACGAAATGATTCAAACTACTTCAAAACCCTTCTACGAGACCCGAGGCCACCCCACACCCATAAAAAGGACCCCAATGAAGCCTAAAAGCACCTATGGCGCTCCATCCCTAATAACAAAACATGTTTTTTTAGTCAGAACGGCCTACCATAAAAGGCTTAATGTATTTAGTGTACTCTATGTCACATACTGCAAAAGACATTATCTAAATTGGTACTGCGTGAGAGACTAATGTTATCAGTCCGGGATTTTAAACTTCAAAGAGATTAGGGATTAGGCTTTTTTACAGAAACCTGGACAGTATCAGTAAAATACTTAACTTCTATGGTCATCAACCATTGAAACACAAAGCAGGCCAAAAACACCGGGAACCATCCAAAAACCTTTCGGGAACTTTCCAAAGTGCCCACCTTTGTTTAAAAATCATTATTTTGACCAATTTGGACAGAAATGGCCAATTTGTGTTCCAGGCAATGCCCCATAAAAACATGGTTTTTAGACGCAACGGCCTACCATATAATCATGAGAATCCCGCATTTGTATGCCCGCGCCTGCGCCTGCGCCGAATACATTAAGCCGGTTAAAGACATCCAGGTAATTTGTAGGCTAACTTTTAAATTTGATGTAACTTAATCAACAAATGTGACCATTACATGAATATCATAGACTCGTACTTATTGGTATTAAAACCACAAAGGTCACAGACCGGTCAAACAGGGTGGATGCCGTGGGAATCCACTCCGGCGAGTGCTTTCCTGCGTTATCTGCTGAAGAAAAATGACTCCGGAGTCATTTTACTATAAATTTGTTCTGTTTCCCCATAAGGGCACTGATTTGGGCTTAATCATTTCAGGCGAGGTCTAATGTATATAAAAGCTTTACAACCATGCAAAAATATCAACTTTGAAAATCTTGAGGGCGCACTATTTTTAAGTCGTCCGCTAGGAAATACCTTATGGCAGCATGATTCGTGTGTGTGTCTGTCTGCCAGTCTGTGTGTGTCAAACTTTTGGAATACACTTTTGGTTAAAATGTTGTCTAGCTTTATAGTGCAGTGATGGATCAAGTTCATACTTGGTATGCATATACATTGAGACAAGGAGTCTTAGGTGGGGTAACAGATGAGGAGGTCAAAGGTCATTCAGGGGTCACTTAGGGTCATCTTTTGCATGTGGTATTTCTAGTTAAAATGTCTAGCATTTTAGTGCAGTGATGGATCAAGTTCATACTTGGTATGCTTATACATTGAGGCAAGGGGTCTTAGGTGGTGTCACAGATGAGGTCAAAGGTCATTCAGGGGTCACTTAGGGTCATTATATCTTGTGCATGTGGTATATTCTAGGTTAAAATATTGTCTAGCATTTTAGTGCAGTGATGGATCAAGTTCATACTTGGTATGCTTATACATGGAGGGCAAGGGGTCTTAGGTGGTGTCACAGATGAGGTCAAAGGTCATTCAGGGGTCACTTAGGGTCATTATATCTTGTGCATGTGGTATACATTTTTGGTTAAAATATTGTCTAGCATTTTAGTGCAGTGATGGATCAAGTTCATACTTGGTATGCTTATACATGGAGGGCAAGGGGTCTTATGTCGGGTTACAAGTGAGGAGGTCAAAGGTCATTCAGAGGTCACTTAGGGTCATTATATCTTGTACATGTGGTATACACTTTTATTTAAAATATAGCATTTTAGTGCAGTGAGTGTGACGGATCAAGTTCATACTTGGTATGCTTATAAATGGAGGGCAAGGGGTCTTATATGGGGTCATAGATAAGGAGGTCAAAGGTCATGCGGGAGTCACTTAGGGTCATCTTGTGCATGTGGTATACACTTTTGTGGTTAAAATGTAGCATTTTAGTGCAGTGACGGATCATGTTCATACTTGTAATGCTTATACATTGAGGCAAGGGGTCTTATGTGGGGTCACAGATGAGGTCAAAGGTCATTCAGGGGTCACTTAGGGTCATTATATCTTGTGCATGTGGTATACACTTTTGGTTAAAATGTTGTCTAGGATTTTAGTGCAGTGACGGATGAAGTTCGTATTTGGTATGCTTATACAGTGAGACAAGGGGTCTTATGTAGGGTCATAGGTCATATATGAGGGTCATATGTGAGGTCAAATGTCATTCAGGGGTCACTTAGAGTCTTTGACCACATAATCGGACGACCTATTTGGAAATATGCCAGTGTCTCTTTAAAGGTCCCAGGAAATGAGATGATAAATCTTTTCGGGACATTCCATTCCAATAAACAGGGCCAGAAAAAAGAATACACTACCAGTGACATCATTAGTGAAACTATTGATTTTCAGTGTCATGAATAGATTCACACCAGTCACCTGGAATTTTCTATTACTCTCTGAAAAATCAATAGTTTCACTAATGATGTCATCACCAACCCAAATATTGAATGCTTTCTAGTCCCTCCTTGTAAACTTGACACAAACCACATCAATTCTATTTACATTTCCTGGGACCTTTAACAGAAATAGATGTTGCTTATAGGAATAAGTCATATGACACAGCAGGGATTCAGCAGTTGGGTGATCGCTGTTAACCACTAAATCATTAGTACTCTTCTTCAATGGAGATTTGCTGTAACAATAACATTTCCCTTTCTGCTGATAAAATTGGCTCGTCTTTTAATAACCTCTTGTGATCTTTGACCTTATTTGTCGTTCACATCTCTATTTCCATTGTCATTCAACTTTGGTACTTGGAAGTGTGATTCAATCCAAGTTCTATAAAAACAACACCCACCCCTGGTGGGATATTTTCTGCTTTTTCTTTCTTCTTAAGTACAGAAAGGTAACCCTCATGTCGGAGACTGTCTGCTCATCATAACTATCGTAACTGAGTTTAATTTGTTTTAAGGTTTTGGTTGAAGTTTATGCACAAACCTCATACTTAGGATAAGGGAGGTAGGATAATTAACCTTGATCGATAATGGATAATGCCTGTCATCTGTAAATATTCAAATTAAGTAGAATGTTTAAGAGCATCGACCTCATTCCTTCTACCATTTCCAACAACTTAAATGTACTTAAGCATAGAAAGCGTGAACATCAGTGATTTATTCTGGTCTTATTTGGTGTTCTCTATCCCATGCCCTCCTACTCTCCCACCCCTACTCTCCCACCAAACCCCTCTCCCTACCTCACCCAACTTTCCCACCCCACACCAAATCTGCCAATCCCAGCTGACTTTCCCAGCTGCCCTACCCCTAACTGCGCCACCCTATCTCCACCCTCCCCCACCACAACTCTCCATTCCAATTCAATCTCTACTACCACAATACCAAAACTAACTCCACAACACCCTACTCTAGCTTCCACACTCCTTAACTCCCCACCCAGCTCCCCACCCAACTCTCTGCCAATACTCTCCCACCCCAACTCCTCCTACGTGACTCCCCTTTTTCTCAACACCGCAACCCTAACTGCCCCACTAATTAGTTTTCATTAGCATGCCGATATCTGGACACAAAATTATACAACACCACAAGTCACCATGGTGTACCACACTCCAGTTTATTGGGTATTTGCATTTTGTTGGTACAGTGGATTCAAAATTTTTGTTCATATGCTGACTCATTAATATTGATTAACATGCAGATATCTTGCTGTAACTATACAGCACCAGAAGTAACAATGAACTACCACCCCTATCAAGTTTAAAGTTCATAATTAGTTGCCCTTAGTTGGTAAAGTTGATTAATACACAGTCATAGACCCTGGTCATAGACATAAGACACACATACAATTAGTCATGTACATTGGGATAACATAAGCAGCACACTATTATGGGGCCCAAAATAAAAAAAAATTACCTGTTTTGCCTTAAAAAAATAACAAATTTGAAATTAACCTTAAATTTGGTATCACATGATAGCCATTATTTCCTTTGATGTGATGTCACATTTGAAGAGACCAATGGCACTACCAACTTGTTTGGTAAAAAAATATATGTTTCTTCTAATTTTCCCAAAATGGCAAAACACCCTTTTTATCTCCAAATCCAAAGCAATTTCAAACTAACTCCTCATTTTTTTTTTAAGATTTAAAGGTCAATAACCTTTGACACAGAATCTAACTTTAAAATGTGTCCTTGTATTCCAATGAAATTTCCATGATATATATGCATACTATTTGCAAACACATTTTGGAAATACCATTGTACTCTTCAAAGGGCATAGTATCATGATGAGTAGAAATGTAATCTTCAAAATTAAAATTTTGCACCAAAATCAGCAAAAAATTGACCAAAAATGCCCTTTTTACCCCAAATTTGAAAACCAGTATGCATAATTCCTCAAAATTGATTTCACATGATAGAAAAATGCATTCTCTTTAATATGACCCCTAATTCGACAAGAATGATGCATATTAAATGGTAGGCTTCCTAATCTGACCCCTGACCTGAAAAAGGTGATTTTCTTAGATTTAAAGGTCAATGACCTTTGACATAGAATAACTTCAAAATTTATCTGTGTATTCCTATATATGAAATTTCCATGATATATGCACACTATTTGGGAACATAGTTTTGGGAAATACCATTGAACTCCCCAAAGCGCATAGTATCATGATGAGTACAAACGTAATCGTCAAAATTTAAATTTTGCCCAAAAAATGAGCAAAAAATGACAAAAAAATGCCCTTTTTTGCCCAAAATTTGAAAACTATTTTAGCATAATCCCATTGAAATTGGTTTCACATGATAGAAAAATGTATTCTCTTTAATATGACACCTAATTCAACAAGAATGATGCATATATGTAAATGGTAGGCCTCCTAATCTGAACCCTGACCTGAAAAGTTGGTTTTCTTGGATTTAAAGGTTATTGGCCTTTGACACAGAATAACTTTAAAATGTGTTTGTGTATTCCTATGAAATTGTTATGCTTTATGGACAGTATATGGGGGCAGTTTTTGGAAAAAATACCAGTTAACTTCCCAAAAAGCAAATATCATGATGAGTAAAAACGTAATCTTCAAAATTCAAGTTTTGCCCAAAAATGAGCAAAAAATGACCAAAAATGTCCTTTTTTGCCCAAAAGTTGAATCCATTTTGCGTTATCTCATCAAAATTGGTTTCGCATGATAGAAAAATTTATTCTCTTTCACATGATACCAAATTTGATAAAATTAATGATTTTAGTCATAGTTCAAGGATGAATATAGTGTTTTTCCATAAATTTGATCTCAGATGACCTCTGGATGACCTTTAAATGACCCCTAGTTGACCTCCACACAGGTTACAAATTTCACAACCATCATTTTCAGATGCAGCATGACAAGAGCTTTACAGTGATATATGTTGTGATGAGTATTACCTCCGGTAGGGGTTACTCCTTAAATAAGCCACTTTTTGCCCATTTTCCACTCTACTATTATAACTGGTATGGCGCTAGATTGAGCACTATTTGAGCATTGGTAGAGCACCGGCGTTCACACTGGCTTGAAAGTATGTCAAATCAAATCTCTATCTGTATAGTTTAAACTTGCAAAAACTTGTTAACAACTTGTAAACAATCTTGATACGTAAGATACTTTTTTGGTACAATTCTTGTCGGGGAGAGGAATCGTCCTCATTAACATAGGCGATTAGAGATAAGAAAGAAACAAAACCTTGCGATCGTTCAATATAATGAAAATATTTAAAAAATATCGTACTTTTGTGATAAATACGGTCTATCATCACTTCGTCTAATTCTATTTCGTTTAATAACACCCATTGGTCTAACACCGTTTTGTCTAAACTCGGATGGTCTAATTGCCACATAGTCTATTAACCACTTAGTCTATTATCACTTGATCAAATAACCAGTTGGTTCAATTGCCATTTTTCTACACCCGTTTCGTCTAATATCCAACAGGTCTAATTTCCGCTTTTGTCTAATATCATTTGGTCTATACCCATTTAGTTATAAGCATTTGGTCTATTAACCAATTAGTCTAAAACATTTTGTCTAAACCCATTTCGTCTAATGATTAGTTGTTCTAATACCCATTTAGTCTAAACCCACAATCACATTATCAAGCCTAACCCCAACTCGAACCCTAAACCTAAACCCTAACCCTATCCGCGGCATTAGTCGAAATGGTTTTAGACAATCTGGTGGTTAGACCAAATAGGCAGTAGACGAAATGGTATTAGACTACATAGTTTTAGACAATCTGTTGATAATACTAAAATGGGCGTTAGACGAAATGGTATTAGCTGGGTAAATGGTATTAGCTGGGTATATGTGGTGACTAGACGAAATGGTGATTAGACCAACTCGTTATTAGACAAAATGGTATTAGTCAATAAATTACAGTTAGATCAAATGGTATATTTCGTCCAAATTAGAGTATGTAGGTATTAGACTATGTGGTTTTAGACAAAAAGGAATTAGACTATCTGGATATTGGACGAAAAGGCAATTCCCAATAAAAAGCGACATCTACATTGATCTACATTGATGTGTCTTTTGACATATTTATAACGTATAACGTATTTATTTATTTATTTATTTATATATTCTTATGATTAAAGTAATGTGACCTCAGTCCATAGCCTGTGTAAAAGACAGATCTTGCATTAAGTCTACGTCTCGCTTGTACGAGATGCACGGACCGGTCTTGCTGCAGATGTTTTAGTGACAAGCAACATAACTTTTCATTTCAAATTTCCACGACCAACCCGTCTTGTCATCGTACTATTTTTTTCATCTTCACCTTCGTCTGCGTGCTGAAAGGGTCGATGGCCTCTTAATGTTTAAGTTGATTTTTTCCTGCTTTGTCTTATTTGAAAATCATTCTGATGCTGGTTAGAAACAAGGTGGTTCTGTCGGAAATGTTAAAATCAGTGCCTCAAAAAAGCCAGACAAAAGATGTGGACACGAATGCGTGTAGAAGGGCAGAAGGGAGAAGAGCGAGCATTTCATTAATGAGGATGAAAAGAAGGACGACTGGAAAAGACAGGTTAATGTACCAAAGATTTCAAGATAGTTTAAGAAATATAGTAACTGAGGAGAAAAGACGTACTAAAGACAAAGATTACATAAAGAGTTAAAACAAGAGAGTGTGAAGAAAAGTCGATAAAAGGGTGAAAATATTAAGACGTGGGCAAAATACTACAAGTTGAACCTTGCGAAATCTCCTTGGCAGGGCATACATTTAACGGGGTCAAAGGTCACGTAGGGTCATAGAGTACAATCTATGCACACACCCCAGATGAGTCTTGGGCCAGTGATTCTTTTGACTGCGAATGAAACTAATCGGTCAATATGTACAAGACCTGTTGCAAGGCAAGTTTATGTATCTGTATAATGAGATCTGAAAAGTATGTGCATTCAGTTTTGACCCAAATGGCACCAAGGGTCATTTTATAAACATATATGACTTATTCGCAGTTTACATAAACAGATTTATTCAAAGTTATTTTGGCTATAATAAGTAGAGTTCAACAAATGGTTCAATCATTTGTACCCAACTACAATATTGCAAAATTTAGAGTGGAGAGAGAGGAGGGAGAGAGCGAGAGAGAAAGAGAGAGCGAGAGAGAGAGACGGGGAGACGGACGACGAAGGCAGAGGGCAAAGAAAAAAAGGTGAAAATATGAGTATAAAGCAGAAGCAGGAAGTCATGTGGACCCACTACACCATTATTTTATCAATCGTGACAGCTACTGATAATGACAGAACATACACCTTGACTGACACATGTACTCTAACAGCTAAACACCAATATATTGTTTCACATTCATGAGCATCAAATTAATACTGTTCTGAACTTGGAATTTATTCACGAAATGATTGCGAGGTAAGGGCAAGGAATAGGAAGATAAAAGCTTTGAACGTATGTATTTTTGGAAGAGTGAATTCTAAGCTTCAGAGAGAATTATCATCTTTACTCCGGCGATTGGAAACATTAAGCGCAACATCCAAATGCACGTAACGGGGTTTTAGATTTTGCCTTTCAATATAATCTTAGCTATAGAGGCGGAATATAAGTCCTTGTACCTGGTATTGCATTAGTTGGAATAGACAAAAAATGCTCTAATTGACCAGCACAAATCCTCCTGGATCAATTAACTGAAAAGGACAAGCTTAAAGACTAAAAAGATTCCGCAAATTTTGCACAAACATATACCGTCTCTTAAATCCCGCAGTGTGGAGCACAGAACACCAAATGCGAAAGATAGGGGGTCACGTGGAAGACACAACTAGAACTAAGGATTTGCCGTTGAATATTTAATCTTCTAAAAACCTGTATCGGGGAAGATACTTTTAATTATTGATGGTAAACTTAAAACGCCAAGTTGTGTACCGTGTCTGTGCTGCCAATATGTATGCGAGATGGGGGCTCTTAGTTGTCTCAATAGTTCAACATTTTAAAACTGCTTTTGCTACTTCCTTACAGTAGAAGGCCACATTTCTTATTTAAACATAATATTTCTTAAACATATCTTTCTTAAACATATCTTTCTTAAACATATATTTCTTAAACATTTGTTTCTTAAACATGTCATTCTTAAACGTATGTTTCTTATTTAAACATTAAGTAAAATAGTCTCTGTTTGAAGACATCCATTGTAGTTTGGCTGGTCTAGCTCCCTCCTCGCATAAAAGCTTACGTCTCAACCTCTTTTGCACGCAAACCCTTGCTTTTTACGTAAAAAAGGTGATTACTCCACGCGGAAATTTTTTCTTTTGCATTTTGGCCCGATTTTTTGTGCTAAATATACTACTATATAAGTAAAATAAAGTGCCTCTGGGGTATGGGGGTTGTGGAGGATAAGATTTTTTTTCTTATTATTAGTGTCAAAATGAACCAGTATCTTTGACAACTGTCTTAGGGTGACGGGCTATCTTTAAGGGAATAAAGTGCAATACTATATTATGCTTTATTCCGTTAGTATATAAATTAGGGTGACATGTTGTCTCTAAGACAAATACATATTAATTAGCTTGTGGGATTTATATTTTTTTAAAACGTCCCCACAAGGAAACTACAAATGTCCCCATAAGACACGGTGTACCTGTACAGTGTGCACCCCCACCCCCCCCCCCCCCCACACACACACATATTGTTTATGTACGTACGTTTATAACTTTATAATAATTAGGTAATATTGACCGAATAATGATGGAATTTTTTCTTAAAAAGTTGCGTCGTTGTTTGGTAATATTTTGCATATTTATTACGAGGTTATATTATACAAATACTACATGGTTAGAGGGAAATAGGGCACACTATTTACCTGAGGTACAGGTTACGGGCCTATCACCCCTCACCCTAGGCCCGTAGCGAGTACCAAGGGAAAATAGTGTGCCCTATTTCCCAATATAAAAGCATGTAGTATTTGCTTTATTACACCTCACTTTAACTCTGGGGATGAGGTTGTAGGGAAATAGTCCAATATATTTCCCTAGGGAAATAGCACGCGTAATAGGAATCAGCCAATGAAATAGCACGATTTTGTTCATGAATATTAATGAGGTGTAATAAAACTAAATGACTAGGTAAAATATATATATTTTATTTCCTGTGTGTAACTAAATAAAGCAATACAAATTGAAGGTAACAATCGACATACATGTGTTTTCATAATAGGTTTTACAGCCATTAAAGTTTTCGCCCCATTAACGTCCACACGCGATTTTGTATTTTCTCCGAATGTTTTTAAACAAATGTGCATAATTCTAAGAAATGGCACTCTAATTCTCGCACTACACACACACACACACACACACTGCGCGCGCGCGCGCGCGTTCGCTCTGTCTGTTTGTCTTTCTGTCCAGTCTCTCTTTCTCTTTCCGTATATCCTATCTATTCATCATCAAAATTCTCTCTATAATTTCAATTCCAATGTCAACATTTAAAAAAACATTTCAAAGCCTTTTTCACTCCAACATTATTGTTGCTCTTTTATTTCACTTTCGCAGGTAACATATATTTTGGACTTATAATGAAGCTACTTTCAAAGCGATTCAAAGATGACCCTGTCCATCGGCCCCTATTGTTGCAATTTCAATCTTGGTATTAAAATTTATACTAAAACGTTTGCAATAATCGTTGTCCAAAAGGCAATACTCTAATGTTGACAGTTATATTTTTTCAGATGTCACTTACATTTCAATAATATGGGTCCAGATGAGCTCCGATGCACACCTTCCGCGTTAGAAGATCGAAGTAACCTTGGTTGTTGGCATAATAATGGTAGGTTATTTGGGTTGTATTTTCAAATTTTGAACAAACATGCAGCTTTGATTTTTTTAGATTCTTTAAAGTTCACCCTTTTATGCCAATTTCCCTAAATACTTTTTATTTAATGCCATTACCATCCATCTACCCTTAAATCAATGTCATCTCTTTTCTCTTGCATTTTACCCTCACTCCAAAAATAAGTGTTAAGTAATAACACGTTCAGGTTGTTTGTATTTTGATGCTACAATTAATGCATCAACATGTTTATAAATTGATTATAATAGATTCAACCTATCGTGTCACCAGGAGAAAAAGTTTGGAGAGCGTCGATTATTTGGGAGAGAAGGCTGAATCCGGACCTTCAAAATCTTCGTACATTGATTTGAATTAAATTAAGCTTATGGTTAGTGGACTCAGTAACGCAGAAGTATGCATACTCTTATTTTATGTCCTTCAACGAGTTTAAGATGTAAGCCTACGCGCTGCCCAAATTTTAGACAATATTTATCAGGTTCTGCAACTGCAATTAATGTACATTGTAAAGATCTGCATTGGTAATGGTATACGGCAAAGTTATGGTAAAAGCATGGATACCCAAAACAAGCGTACACTCATCAAAAAATTGAAGTTATTCAGCAGTAGATATTAAATAAAACATATTTTGCCAATTTGTGTCTTGTAATGGTTTATGTATTTTTCCAAACGAGGTTTCCCATATAAGAGTACTTATTTATTGAGACGACGGAGAAAGTACGTCGATTGCCTAAAAGAGTGAAACAAACCTAAGATACTGGGATTGTAGGATTGGTAATGCTGGACACCAATGGGTGAATTTGCATGGGGCAAAGCAACATTGAAAGAATTGGCAATGGGTAAAGTGGCAGTAGAAAACGACACTGCAATGAGTGATCTTGAAAGAATGGCAAGAGGGTAAAATAAGTAATAAGTGAAATGGTAGCGGGACAGCAGTGGAGAAATGGACAAAAACTGTAAAGGCGAAAGTAAGACGAGTACCCTGTTGGAAATCTTCGTAAATTTACATACACCGTTTTTTGTAATTTTACATATTTATTTGTTAGATTTTTTGTGTCAAACTGTCAATTTTTTGTGTAGATTTTTACAACTACACTGGGCAACCCTACAAACATACTATTCAGTTTAAAATGGTTTAACAACATAAAAAGATGATCTAGTATGAGTTTAGACTGTTTAAAAATATATCCGTAAAATTATTGTATTTCGAGGATGCACCCAAGCTCCCGGTAGGAATTCATGAATTTACAAAGAAAACTATACGTAGTGTTCCACTAGGTTCAATATTAGGTCCATTTCTGGTCTTACATTGTGCTAATGATGTTACTATATTTCCAGTGTGCGAGATTTTATTATGTTTGCTTATGATACCACTATTCTTTACTCTCATAAAAATATTGAAATTCACTGACGTAGTCGCAAAGAGTAAATTTGTATTGGGAGGAAACGATATATAAAGGGTTAAGTGTCAGAAGGGCGAAAAAAAATTAAGTGTTACTAAAGCCAAACGGTATACCGTCAAAAGGCAAAGGGTCATTAAAAGGCGAAACCGTTATGATGGGTAAATGTCTTTAAAAGGAAAAAAAATGTACACCTTTCAATGCCACTTCATTTGATGCCACTTTAGTTTCTTCCAATTTACTCTTCAATGATGTTATTGTAACGTTACCATTTCATCCATCCCATGCCACTTTGCCCTTTCAATTATTTCAGTGCCACTTCGTTCTTGGATATTATACTTTTATGCCACTCCTTTTTGCCATTATATACTATTTATACCATTTAGATGTATAAAATGTGTTTTTTTCTGTTTCTGGTTTTTATGGATAGCATCATGTTAAAGTCTTTTGGCATATACTCAGCTCATGAGTCAGGTGGCAAAATGGTTATTTTTCACATGGAAAGGGAGGAAGGGATACGATTCGTTCTGCTCCCCCGATCGGCACTTTTATACATAAATCAGTGAAAGATTGTAGCTAAAGGCATAGAAGAACTTGCAGTTTCATAACCCAAAATGTTACAGTTAACGTTAACATACAGACAAATTCCCAGACTGCACATGCACCCCGACAGTCAAACTGGTATAGATGCGCTGAAGGGGAATCGAACCTGCAACCTACTACAAGCATTTACCGATTCTTCTCATAAATCTAGTTAGGTTGCAATTCAAGTTTTGGATGAACTGTCAAACGCCCCGAAATAGGGCATTTTGTGACAATGACGAAACACATTTTATATCGTTGTTTTACTCAAAGTTTGTAGTTTGACTGTCTGTCCTCCAGGGTACCGGTCTGTTTCTGTACTGGGTATGTGTCTGTCTTTGTGACTACTCACAAATAGGCTGTGTATTGGTTGCCCGTCTTACAAACATCTTACATGCACGATGTTATTATCAAAAGAATATCTACAAAAAAAAAAAAAAAGGAAAACGAGGACACAATAAATAAATATATAATCCGAAAATCAAAATGTTGGATACAAGAGGAAATTATATATTTATTCGTTATATTAATGACCCTATAGTGTTTCAATGATGTTGTTACTGCTGTTGTCAAAGATTTTCCACTTTCCACAAAGGTTGTCCACTTTCGTCGTTCGTAAGCTCCGACGCATATTAAAAAATGTTTTATGAATTGTAAAAATATAATCCCAAATTATAATTTCCCCATTGAAAAGTGCACTAGACAGTAAAGGCGTTTATATACGTAAACACAATGTGGTGAAAGCGAAGCATGAGCAATATACCAACGTGTGTGAAAAAAAATAAACGAGTAAAATATTAAATTTGCTGTCAATATATAATTATTGTTATTGATTTCTCTTTGTTATTGTATTTCTTTTCAGTACTACGGCCACATGCCATAACAAGGTTTGTCACACAAAATCATATTAGCGCAGCTTTGATATCATACTAAGGATTAGCACTTTCCTGGCTGCATGTTATTTCCACGCCTCGTTAACACTTTACTTGAATCAAACAAAACCCCGCAATTTTTTTCTCATGCTGGCTTTGGACCACTGAACCTTTTGTTCAGTTATATGATAACAGTTATATCTACTAGGGGCATGTTCTTCAATCCAGCGAGGGCCGGGGATGGGAGTGGTGCTGCACGCACGGGCGTGACCAACCCTTAAGTTGAAGAATTATTTATCCCCTTATATGCTGTGAACCCATCTCTGCGCTGTCAAGTTTTTGCCAAATCTCACAAAACGGAGTAGCACGGTATTATTATTTTATAGCTTGCAGTAAGCTTAAGTAAGCTTGAATTGCATAAAGTAAGCTTGAATTGCATAATAAATTATGATAGCTTTCAAATTCTTTTTACTCTAACCATATTTGTGCATATTTGTGTCAATTGGACAACTGTTGGAATAGCAAAAGTTGTGCCGCACTGAAAACAGAAAAAAAAACCCGTGTACTTTTGCGCCAACATGTGCATCGTTTACCATTTTGACAATTTATTAATGGGTGCAATATAGCTCGTCCTTATGCTGGTAAATCTGTTACATTAACCACTATCGTATTGTACTGTTTTCCTATGAGTAAAGAATACTAAACATGATAGATTCATAACTAAATTTGTGAATAAAGTTATTACGGTGGACGGTAAAAGTTACTGATGGACCACCTGCCAGCAATAACAATTGATGCGTATTGTTATTACTGGCTACAAAGAATGAGAAAGAGATGACGAAATGGTTGGAGAGAGTGAGGGTGGGAAAGAGAGAGAGACCTTTTTTCTCTGTCGTTTGCTATAAATCTTTGCTTTTTTTTAATTTTTCAGTAATATGATTGTGAATGTTGCCCTTTCATGCTTTGGGCCTAAACTAAGGCAGTTCTATGTAAATTTGTACTTTTCTGAGATGTAGGGGGCGAGAGCTTTCATATGATAGGACACAGGACAAGTACCCGATATATAAAACAAAAACAAAACAATTTAACAAACAACCAAAGAAACAATTGAAGCAATCAAAACACACACACCTTAACTGACCCTTAGGTTACCCATAGACTTAAGCCCTTAGATTACCCATTTCTTAATTATCAGTGTAAGTCTGATAACGCATAGCAATGTTAGTGGAAACAACATTTTAAGAGGTCAAAAAATACCTCTAATACAAATTGTAATCTTTATTTCCAAACAACCAAAACTGTACACACATCTCCAGTATCTGAGCAACTTAGACTAATTACCTGTACGTTTTATGCAAGCAGCATTTTCAATGTTATACACAACACCTCAAATGACCCTATATGACAATTTACCTCTTATCCCTGAACATATAAGGTGACCAACAATCATCATGGGTCAATGTGAACAATTTTGTTAATTTCCCATTAATTTTTGTGGAAGAAGAAGCATTTTAAACATTTTCATCAATTACTTACATGACTCCCGCCAGGACCTCTGACCTCGTACTTTACATTTACGCAAATGAAACAATCAGTAAATGATATAAAATACTACAGTATACAGAATGAAACAAATATGAAACAAAATGCATCATGGTAAAGCGGAATTCAACACGGGAGAGATCCCGGTTATTGGTAACACGTGTATAACATGATTTTGATTATCTGTCTGTAGAAACAATATTTATTCCAAAAGCTCATTTCGGTTGTAACACAATATTTAATGATAAATTGTTCCAATTTCGGTTCAAATTTAGTCATCCATATTTTATTAATCAAAAAGTACGAAACCCCCACTTCCTTTCTTTCAGGCCTCTGTATATATATAGCAGATCGCACCAGTTTACCCTTTTTCTTCTGCTAATCGTAAGGTATTTACCGCTTTTAAATTACAAATAGTGAAGGGTAGCGTAGCTAGGAGTTGGCGCTGTTTTGCATGCCGCGGAAAAGCCCGTTCTCCGTCACAGGAGAATAGGAAACGAGTGGTTCGCCCATAGCAATCAGCTTAGACAATCAGATATCGAAATCGAAGTTGAATGAAATCGTTCCGGCTCGACATGGTTGGTAATTTGTTACTGTCAATGTCTCAGGGCCGAACAGAAATCCCTGTAGGGGTGCATACCGTTATGCGTTGCCGGGACGTGCAAATGATAGCCGGCCTAAAAAGACGCGAAATTGGCTAATAATTTCGGCAGAATTGCTCTAAAGTAACCCTGGAATCAATGACTTTTACTACGGGATGAAGAGAATGATTTGATTCGGTGGTTTAAGGTGTCAGGCCTTACGACAAAATTGGCTTATTAAAAGCAGGTCCACACTCGCTCGACAATGATGGCGAACAAGCCTCTTGGTCGTAACCACACAAAATCGTTACATCGCATTTTACTTCAGGGTTATCGATTTGATTTCCTAGACCTGTTTCGGTGAACGTTTGAAACACTTCTTACCAAAGAAAACATTTACGTTAGAGAACAAAAGGTCGAGAATTATAACTTGTAGCACAACATTTTGTTAAATTAAACTTTACAAATGTGGTAAGACCATTCGTGATTAAATCGTAATTGTTTCTCGAAGGCGTCATAAAAAGACATAAAGGGTTAGCTGTGGCGATTTGCTTCAAACCGTTCTATAATTGCATAAAAATCTGCTTAATTTGAGGTAACAATGCCATTGTATATCGTAAACGGCCATCCCTACAAAAGGAATGTTCTATTCGAATAACTTTATAAGTACTATAAAAATCTATATACACCCAAATATCAAGAAAATAATGAAGGAATTATACAGTAATCATGGTAATTGCCATTTAACATTAAGCGGTTTTCATTTTTTATTCTACCGTTGCAAAGCTTGGCCTGTACATAAACGGCTGTTATCTACTGAAGATAGCATGGCTATTACTTCCCCAGCATGTGCACGCACAGCACAGGCCAGTTATGCTGTGTTTGATGATGTTGTGGTTTTTAAAATATTGCCGAACATTACCTTCACGTTTGTCATGTCAGAAATGGGGTTTCTGCAAAACAGACGGGTTGAAATCGCCGATTTAAATTAGACTGCAGGTGGGAGTGTGGCAAAGTCAAAACTTGTCACTAATTTTCTTTTACATTGGTTGTGAATGTTTTCACTATTAATGGCTACTACCTGTAAATGATACAGGAGAGTCCACAAAATGCCACACAGATTTGCACTATGTAATGACTCGACAGTGCAATTACTGATTTTGTGACTAAATTACAAAGCGCGTGGGATTTTCCTTCTTTTTTTACCTGGATCTTGAAGTCAACGCGCGATCGGGGTATAGAATCAATATCGTCTTAATGTATTCTTCTACACGATGTTTTATCCGAGCCATTAGGTAAACATGATCGCCCAACATGCAGGCGTTCACAATCAAATTGGCGAAGTTGGTAAAATAAATCCATCCCATTGTTTCCCGCGGTTCAGCCTATCGGTTTACAACCACGGTACTAAAAATTGAAGTTTCACCACGGACTCCGAAGAATCAAGTTCAAGTGCTACTTGACTAATACTTGTGATGTTAGTGCTTGCTGTATAGTGCGGTGCACTAACGCTTAAGCCAACGTAGTTTTGTAAAGTCATCATTAAAGTTTGATGGTGTTTACTTCTCAAGACGTATGGAATTTTCTTGGTATTGAAAGGGTTAAACGACGAACGCAGAGACATTTACCGGTCAATTACACGCATGAGGAAGGCAACTCCCTCGCGACCTCCCCGTTGCTTGTGTGAATTTTGATTATGAAATGATATTGGGACAAGAAACTGTCTTGTCGATAATAAGGATTCGGCGTGTCCGGAAGGAGAGCAAGTCACAAAGCAATTAATTCGAGGGTTCCGCATCGGCGCGCTTCGCCGTATTTTTGATTGCTTGCCTGGCCTATGTGGACTACTCCCGTAACCTGCAGCGGCTTGCTCTTATTTAGTATACATCCCGCCAACATCTGCCGAGCTTTTTTCTCTTTTTTTCTCCCTTGCCGGCCCGTCGACTGTCTGAATGCTTGTTCCACGGCGTTGGTGACCAGGAGCGAATCCACCCGCCCGCCGACGCTGAAGCGTCTTAATTTCGGGGGTTTACAAGAAGTTAGGATTCTCGTCAACGTCTGAAATTAAAAGTTTGAAGCTGTGTCTTGTTTACCGAATTAGTGTGCAGTTAACTGTGGCGGCCACGGGACGTGTTGTGTAAACACGTTGCTTAAAGGTGAGTTTAACCCAGGTTTAACTCGCACCTTTTTCATCAAGAAAGTTTCCGCCTGTTGTATGGGAAGGGACCGTTTCAACCTTCTAGAAACTATAAACCAGAAATTTGAATGACCCTCAGTGTTAAATTTGCAAAATGCTTATCAACAAGTTTACTGATTTCATTGTTGAATACAAACAAGATCACCTTATAAAATGATAGAAAATATTTAACAAAACGATAACAGAATTTTCTTATTAAAGGTCCATGGCCCGATCGCTAATAGCCTCGTTCCCAGATCCCCATATTTTACCGGAAGCGGTCAATATTTTGATGTCTGAAGAAAGTTGCTTTCTCTTAGGTCGAAAGGGTTGAAATCTTAGGGTCAAAAGGTTTTTGGTTTGCATGTTATGAGCGAAAATGTGCCCCGTTTCTGGTGCCACCAATGGGGGGGGGGTATAAAAAATCATGTTTTCAGCTCTCACATCAAAACGGATTGAATATCGGCGCAAAACTTCATAGATTGGGGTTTGGGCTCAAGAACAACCAATCACGGAGAGAACTTTAGATAATTAAATCGGGTCACCCCCTTATTAATTTTTTGTTAACTCATAAAAACATCATTTTAGTGTATTGACTAAGATTTTACTCAACAGTAAGAGTTTTGTCGTTTTTACTCAACACTGAATAAAATATTTTTACAGTGTACACGTTAAGGTATGTTATTTAATATCATTTTAGATGATAAGACATACGTTATGAAACATATACTCCACCAGCTGAAATAATTATAGATGAATATAAGTTGAGTAAACCTTGGTCATCGTTGGGTAAAACCTTAGTCATTTGTTGGACAAAATATACTCAGATTTGTGTAAGGGCTTATACTCAACTTTGACTAAGATTTTACTCAACATAAAGGGTTGTGAGGTTACTCCTTCGTGTAATTTCGTCACGAAATAATCAATACATGTAACGAGTTGAATGGGGTTTATAAGCTTTATTCCGTGTATATTCTTCACAACAAAATACAGAAAAATATCCAAAAACAAACAACACACAAACAAGCAAACATAAACATGGTTTAAAAATATGTCCAAAATGTATTTTTAAAGACACTCTTAAACAACAGTAACAATAATGACTTCCTAAAAGTCAAGTTTGTTTTTAAAAGGCAAAATAACGACATCACACCACCACAAGAAACAAAATACAAAACAAAAATACTCATACCAAAACAAACGAAACAAAAAAATGAACATCTTATTGAACAAATTTATATAGGAATGGAAATCTATATAAACATGAATTAAAAAAACGGGACTTCTGTGTTGGTGGTAAACATAGATGCGTAACGACTTTTTCCCTTCTGTTTCTTGCTCAATGAATAGGAGGGTTCGCTTTATTGGAAAACATTTACAGATCATCGCCATCGTTTTTGTTTTGTTTATTCTGTGTAAAATCCATTACTCTTTTAGTTTTTGCCTTCAATGTTCCACAAAACAAACAAACGACAAACGACACCAACAATCTTATTTTTCCAAAGTCCAAGTTCGTTTTGAAAAGGCAAACCAATGTAAGCAATACAAGAAAAGGTAAATTTACAACATCTTCGTGAAAACATTCATTTAGGAATTCAAATCTCCATAAACATGGATTAAACAATTAAAGATTTATGCGTTGATGATAAACATTAATGCTTAGGGATTTTTTTCTCATTAGCTATCTAAGGATATCTTCGTGCGCGGTTTTTATTTTCGTATTGGTTGTTATCAAGTTTTTGTTTATTTTTTATTCAATCTTTAATTTCCTGCTTCTCTTTCATATTTATATGAAGTGGTTTTTCTTTCCATTAGTTCGTCCATCTGTTTGTCTGTTGTATAATTTAATTCCCTCTTTATGTTAGTTCAAGTTCTCTCTCCCTTCCCCACCCACCTCTCTCTCTCTCCCCTCTCTCTCTCTCTCTCTCTCTCTCTCTTTCTCTCATGATAATCAGTCTGGATTAAAAGAAACATCTCGTTTAAGTTTGACAAAAGAAATCACGTTTTATCACTTCTAGTTTAGTTTACTCCTGTGTCATGTAAAGAACACACACGAGGCCGTCCGGGCGTTTTGACTCGCGAGCCATCCACATTACAAGACCCTGACATGCGATACGCTAGGTTATTATAGTAAAACAATGAATAATGCATAGTAAAGCCATTGGGTTACGATCTTGCTCCGCGACAGTCAGAACACCCATTGGGTAACCATATCCGAACCTTTAGGGAAAGCTATTCTTCCGTATTATTACGCCATTTTTATACATGAAAAGGATATTTAAGGATATTTTTTTGACTTTTGCGATTTATTTTTATTTGATATAGATAGAAAACAATGTGAAGATATCAAATGAGATTCAAATCATAGACGTTATACTTCGGGGCTTTTTTGTCCATGTTCTGTGATTTGTGCAAAACACTTTTGTTTATGTTTTTACATGGCTCACGTTAATCTATCTATATAATGCACATTGAACTTACACCCCAGAGGAATTCCTCAGATGTATCTTAAAACAACTTACATTTAATTACCCTGTCATAAAATCAAAGCGAAAAACTTAAACATAAAATTAGGTATCACACTTGCTTAAGGGAAGTTTTTAAAACATAAACCATGGGTAGATGGTGAATTGGATACAAGTACAATACATGCCAAATGTTCCATGTTAATTGGCCCATAACTGAAATATTTACAAAAGTGAAAAAAAAAACAAAACCACGTCGTCCTGTAAATTATGTAGTTAGATTCCGTTTTTTAAGCTATTCAAAAGTCATGTCGGATTTCCCTTACTTTCAAAATATTTGATTTCAATATGTTCAATGTGCTTTATAAATATCATACCGCGAGCTCATCACCTCGACGAAATTTAAATTTGAGAGTTACTAAAACGCTCTCGTAAAATAACTTACATCCAGAAATTCATGTTGGAATTTTCCTTCCGAACATGTTTGTATAGGCGCAATACCTCTTGTCAGCTTTAATACAAATAATTTATGTGGACTGATATGCACAAAAAATGCATAGTATCAAAACGACAAATGCAATTTAAGTAAATCGTTGGAATTAAGCCTTATGGTAACAATTGTTAAAGGTCTCAGGAAATGCAAATATAATTGGTGTGGTTTGTGTCAAGTCTACAAGGAGGGACTAGAAAGCATTCAATATTTTGGTTGGTGATGACATCATTAGTGAAACTATTGATTTTTCAGAGAGCAATAGAAAATTCCAGGTGACTGGTGTGAATCTATTCATGACACTGACTGAAAATCAATAGTTTCACTAATGATGTCACTGGTAGTGTCATGATTTTTTTTCTGGCCCTTTTTATTGGAATGGAATGTCCCACAAAGATTTGGAGTAGATTTATCATCTCATTTCCTGGGAACTTTAAAATAAAAAAGAATCACATTGTAAAATCTCACAGTAGAGTTTTAACCCGTAAAGTACTGCACCTGACCCAGGGCCGTACGCAGGATTTATTTTGGGGAGGCGTGGGACCTCGAAAAAGTGGACCTTTTTTTCGAAAAAGTGCACCTGTTTTGATAAAAGTGGAACTAACCCCCTAAAATGGTTCTTTTTGAACTTTCATCATCAAAAAGTGGACTTTCTTGTCAAAATTCTCTAAATGTCCTTTTTATCGAAAAATTCAGCAAAAAGTGGAACTTTTGCCCCTTTTGTGGAATTTGGGGGGGTGCGACCGCACCCCTCCCCCTCATGCGTACGGGCCTTACCTGACCTTCAATATTTCTGATTGACTAGTTGTTTAATTTTCTAGCCCTCTTCATCCCAACTATACCATTTTACCACATTGTCGATTGCCTCAAAAATCACATGACTTTCAATGTGACCACCAAGTATAGAAGGTAGTACTCAAGGCGGTGTTAAGGGTATTTAAACGGATTCTATTTTTTTTATTTGCGAATTATTTTTCTTAAAAACTCCAAGAGCTTTTCTGGAGAGAAGAATTTCACCACAAATCCTTTAATAGAGGATTGCCTGGAGCGATGTCCCAATAGAAGTGTCGTCAGTCTTATATAACTGCCTGGCCAGTTGGGTTGGCGATTTGAAGAGCGCGGTATTTCGTCTACAGTATAAGTAGTTTTATACACATTGTAACAACAATTATACCCATAATAATAGTTATCTATCGTACTGATGTGCTGATCACTGGGTAATTTGTCGGGTAATTGGTAGAAAGCTATATGAGAAAGATGCAAATCTTGCAACTGACAACTGCCTTTTTCACATGGATGTCGAATGTAGGTGCAAAATAAGCACACTCGGATTACCTTCACGATTTTGAATTTTCTTGAAAGAAAATCTTGCCAGAATATCTTGCAAAATCAATAGACCAGTTCTCGAAATTGGCCAAAATTATTTTTTTAATAGAGCCAGAGCATGCGTATACGTGCAACTATGAGGGATCACGATTGTCAGTACATTTGCACAAATTGCTCCGATTTTCAAGAAAATAAGCAAAATGAAGCATTAGAGCCAGAAAATATCCAGACGAAGAAGGCAGAATTGTAAGTACATTGCGAGTCTGACCAACATTGCGTCATAGTTTAAAACATAAACAGGTCGTGGATTGAAGCTTAATGTACTTAGGAATATCTCATATAAGATCCATTGACTTCTTTCATCCATAATGACTTAGGAATATCTCATATAAGATCCATTGACTTTTTTTATTATAGATATCCATAATGTACTTAGGGATATCTCATATGAGATACATTGACTTCAAGTTTTACAGATATCCACAATGTACTTAGGAATATCTCATATAAGATCTGTTAACTTTTTTTATCGATATCCATAATGTACTAAGGAATATCTCATATAAGATCCACTGACTTCTTCATAGATATCCATAATGTACTTAGGAATAGCTCATATAAAATTCATTGACGTCTTTTATAGATATCCATAATGTTACTTAGGAATATCTCATATGAGATACATTGACTTCTTTTACAGATATCCACAATGTACTTAGGAATATCTCATATAAGATCTGTTAACTTCTTTTATCGATATCCATAATGTACTTAGGAATATCTCATATAAGATCCACTGACTTCTTTCATAGATATCCATAATGTACTTAGGAATAGCTCATATAAAATTCATTGACTTCTTTTATAGATATCCATAATGTACTAAGGAATATCTCATATAAGATCCATTGACTTCTTTTATAGATACCCATAATGTACTTAGGAATATCTCATATAAGATCCGTTGACTTTTTTATAGACTATCCACTGTTGTTTTGAGAAAACCGAACAATACAAGGAAGAAGTGTATCATTGTGTTAAGTGTCTGGGTACATTTTTTTTTTTTTTTTTTTTTATCCACAATGTACTTAGGAATATCTCATATAAGATCTGTTAACTTCTTTTATCGATATCCATAATGTACTTAGGAATATCTCATATAAGATCCACTGACTTCTTTCATAGATATCCATAATGTACTTAGGAATAGCTCATATAAAATTCATTGACTTCTTTTATAGATATCCATAATGTACTTAGGAATATCTCATATGAGATACATTGACTTCAAGTTTTACAGATATCCACAATGTACTTAGGAATATCTCATATAAGATCTGTTAACTTCTTTTATAGATACCCATAATGTACTTAGGAATATCTCATATAAGATCCACTGACTTCTTCATAGATATCCATAATGTACTTAGGAATAGCTCATATAAAATTCATTGACTTCTTTTATAGATATCCATAATGTACTAAGGAATATCTCATATAAGATCCATTGACTTCTTTTATAGATATCCATAATTACTTAGGAATATCTCATATAAGATCCGTTGACTTTTTTATAGACTATCCACTGTTGTTTTGAGAAAACCGAACAATACAAGGAAGAAGTGTATCATTGTGTTAAGTGTCTGGGTACATGTTGGTGTTATGCGCGTTTAATTAATCAAATTCGAATCAATTTAATTAATTCATGTAAACATCATTTAACAAAATGAACGGCTAGATATGATTTTAATACATATACACAGATTATGTTATAAGACTTTTAAAGGGCATTTTTGTGATCCACAGCCTTGCCCCAACTAATACCTCAAACAAGTTGAGATTTTGTTATTATCTCAACCGATGGCCAAATATTGTGTGCCTAATATGAGGTTGCAAATTTGGTTGGCTTTGTGACATAAACATTTGCTGGTAACACCAAACAGTTTTGGGAACACATTTTTCAAGGATATCTAGTGAACAAGACAGAATATGTTAAAACCACGAAGTAAATGCCATGGTAATGTAACGAAACGTTATAAGTTGTATAGTGCATGCCTCTTGTATTATAACAATTAAAGACACTATCAGTGATTTGAAAAATATTTGAAATGTGCAGGAATATGCTTCAAAGTGAAGGATAAGTCTGTAGAATTATCATAAGTTACCTTTTACAGCTGTAGAATTAACAGAAAAGGAAGAAAGCGGCAGTGTTCCAAGATACGATTCTCCATTCAATTACGTGTTTAGTTAGTGTCCGTTCGGACAGTAATGACTAAATTCTCTGATTCTGTCCTTATTAGGTTGCTTCTGGTCTTATCATTTGCAGGGTATGTTAGGATACCTGTACTTGTTACGTACATGCAAAAATCTGATTTTTGTTGATTTTTTTCGATTTGCTGATTTAGCAAATCACTGATAGTGTCTTTAAGAAACGCATACACAATAATGAGTGACCAAAGAATCAGAATACAAAATAAGATTGGATAATGAATCACCTATTATGGTTTTGCCAACCTTACGTATAGAATGCCAAATATGTATTTAGGGTCCAATTTAATTGATTACTGAATAATACAAAATATGAGTATATATTACAAGAATAGGTCTATAGTGTTTTTTTTTCCAATTTGGTTTACAAACATACACATGCATAAATAGAGAAAGAAAGGAAAGAAAAATGAGAGAGACGTAGAGGAGATGGGAAGGGACGAGAGAGAGAAAGAGAGACGAGAGTAAAAGATAGGAGGGGGAGATGGAGAGAGAGAGAGAGAAACAAAGAGAGCAAATTAACCACCGCAAATATTCTAACAAATACATTTTGATTAGATGATTAATAATAATAATAATAATAATAATAATTTTGATTAGATGTTTCTGCTGATTACAAAATTGCAAAAAAGTAATGTGTTTAATGTTTCTCGATTTTGCTAACTTGGCTCCAGTAAACCATATCTTTATCATATTTTCAAAAACAACAACAACATATACGCAAAAAACGGAAACCCCATTATCAACAAGTAGAACAAAACCCAAAAAGTGTAACTGCGCGATAACATGACAAAGCACGTTTAGTTCCACCACATCTGAACACATAGTTTCGACTATTTGTGGAGTATTTTAGGAATCTATATAGCGAATCTAACATGAGCGCTGCTGTCAATACGCGATTCCATACCATAAGATGTGTTAATTCTAAGGTTAAAGCCGTAGGGGAGTTTTGTTAACAAGATCCGAGACTGACAACTTATTTCATCCATAGCCGGCGGCCTTAGCGTTTTACCATTACTTGCCATTTCCCTCGTGTATGTGTCTAATCTACAACGAATTGCCCGCAACAGTTACGAGAAAGTACGAAATCGGTTTACAGTTAACACAATCGGGCCAAGCATCTATACCAAGCCAGTGAACACCAGTGTATTTCTTAAGCTAAAAAAAGCACCCTTAAGAAGTTACAAATATTTTTTTCAGCATTTTTTTGTCATGCACCAGATCGGTTTACAACATTTTGGACGGCAGATTTCTCGTTAACACGTCATGCAGAAAATGTACCATCTTTCACAGGGGAAGTCTATGGGATAAATAGGCGCCCGAAGGCGCGCGACGCCAGGGATTGCACAAAACATTTCGTCAGTTTTTCGCTCTGAGCTCTTCAAGCTTTGAGGACTTAACATGTACTTAACGGAAAGCCAAGTTTCTAAGGACCTGGAGGGTATGGAGGAAAGAATGGAAGGGAGCCGACAAACAAGTAGAAATTACGCGGACCTCAAGGTTACGTTTGCTGATAATTACCCGTTTTCCCTGTTGAGAACCCATCGCAATCATTCGCTGAATAATAAACGTATCATAATAATAAGCATGCACTCCGTGTGTTCATATAACAGCTATGCGAACTGAACATAGTGTACTAAACATTGCGCTCGCTCACAATGAGTCCTGTGTAAAGGGAGTTGAGCATTTGTGTAATCGCGTTTAAATTGGAACCATAACTTCAACAATACGGCTAACATTGCAAACGAAGTTAACTGATCGATAATTTCATACACATGTCAAATGCACGCTATAGACTTGCTTATATTACTGTGTATAAAACGTTAACCTATAGTGTTAGGAAAGTGATCATATTTGTTTATGTTTCCTTTTTATGATTGTGTTGTGCTTATTTGTGAAGCTCGAGGTTTACTCTTTTTCTGTTATTTGTTTGCTTCATGAATTTTATACCCTCCCTGTTCGATCACTGGTTTACTCGTTCAGTCATTTAATCGTTCAACCACTCATTCAGTCTTTCATTCATTTTACTTCCTAACACATGATAGACTTATGACTAATTAACTCAGTCATCCATTACGCACTCATTCACTCACTCATTCACTTACTTTCAATGTTCTAGACTATAGTCATGATAGTCGATTCACACGATACCCCAGTCCCATACCATTTGTGCATCTGTGGGCACATAGAGTTCACATGAGGGCCACAAAAATTAAATCATGAGTGGGAAATTGGGTTTGGTTATTGTTCTTATGATGACGTATGAGATGATCACAATGGTAACTTTATGCTGCATGAAAAAAATGCTATAGGCCATACATTTTATTTCCATGGTATCCCTATAATCGAATGTTATAATGTTCAAGTATAGTTTTCAAAATAAAATGTATCCCATACATAGGTGTAGGGCCTTAACCAAATAATAATACATTTATTTAAAAAAACATAATTGCAATTCATATTTGCAAAATGAAAAAACAATTCAAATGAAAATTAGAAAAATTATTAAGATGATAAATTAAAAACTATTTTGCTCCATGCAAGAAAATTTAAATTTTAAAATGTGAGAAGCAAAATCACATTTGTAGTTGGCCTTATTTCACCGAGACCATGTTAGTAAGTCCTATTGTAATCATATTATAGATTAAATCAAGGCATGGTTCCTATGTTTATACACATTATGTTATTAATGCAATTTGCCGGCCAACAATTCTATTGGAGGACGGGCACCTACACGTTCACTTATCACTCATTGACTCACTGACAGATTCACTCACTTAACGTTCACTACTCACTTGTTCACTCACTGACTCAGTCGCTTGCTCACTCACTCACTCACTCACTCACTCACTCACTCACTCACTCACTCACTCACTCACTCACTCACCACTCACTCACTCACTCACTCACTCACATCACTCACTCACTCACTCGCTTTTACTCATTGACAATAATCAAACAGCCAGCGACTCGTTAACTTACTCAACAGCCAAATAATGTCGAAACGAGCACACTCACAAACATCACATTTTTTATGACGTACTTGTAAACACGTGCAACCGATTTCGAATTACACCATTGTTTATAGCCAAATATTGAATGAGCAAGAAATTAAGTGTGACACAAATCTAAATAAAGTAACTGGGATTTAATGGCCTTGTCTATACAATTCCCAATGTTACATGAAATACCGCGTAATTTGTTACTTGGACTACACGTGTACAATAGCATGGGCGCATCATTGAATGCAGCTGGTTGAACTTTGAAAGCAATTTTGAGGATGAAGATAAAATTATGATATTTGAATGGTGGGTTTGCACCAACCTTAAAGAAATAATGTTACATTCCATATAGCACACGCCTTGCGGTTCAGATATAAGTACCGTTTGGATTGGTTTAATAATAATGATATTAATAAAAATCTTTATATAGCGCCTAATGCAGAGGACTCCAGGCGCCTCACATAGAAAAAAAAAGAGCAATGATACAAACGACATATACAAATACAATATATAAAATATAATGTGAAAACAACAAAGATATATATACATCAATTTTTGTGTGTTCCTGGGCAATCTTTCAGTCCGCGTATGCTTATTTACTCCCTCTGTAGGCCACCGGCCCATTGAGAAAATAGAATTGGCAGCGGATTGTCCATGGAGGACTTTCTTATGGTAATGAAGCATACAGAAATTTGGCGAGATTTACACAGATTGACTCGTTACATAACAGGGAATGCAGTTTCATATAGAGGGGCTCTGCCAAGTTTTTTTTTTTTTTTTTTAGTGAATAGGCATAGATCTACTCGCAACCAATGATACTTGGGGCAGGACAAGACCAAATGATATTCGTCCTCCACCAAATGAAGGTCACACATCTGGCAAAGGCCCTCGTTATCATACCTTTTATTTGCATTCAAATTGGTAGACAGTAGTTTCTTATTAATGTAATACATCGTCTGTGTTTGAAAAATTGTCACATTTTTTAATATACCCCTCAATTTGATAACCTGACTTAATATTCATATAAAATTGACGAGCATTTGATTCTGTCTGAGCTCTCCAATCTTGAAGATAAACATCCTTACACCTTTCTTCAAACACATTCCCGAATTGTGGACAATTTTCAACACCTTGATTTATCCAAACGAAGCCAAAACCATAAATATTTAGAATCTCTCTCACTTTGGACACCCAATTTGGTTTACTTTCCGTTTCGTCCAAGCGTTTCAAAAAGTTATAGCATTTAAGTGGTAAACGCTCAGGATCCATTCTCAAAATTTTTAACCAGAATGAAAGCATTTTCGTGTAAACCTTGATCCATAATGGATATCGACCCAATTCATACATCAATTATACACAATTTAAGAATAAATTAAAAGAATAATTTAAGTGGAAATTTCAAACATATTGTGAACAAGAGACAGAAGAAGAGAAAGACAACCCTGTTGCCTCCCATTCTAAAAGCCTATGGGGATACACCTGAATCGTCAGCCGTGAGGATCTGTGTGTATGTCCCCCACAGCGACATTGGCCAAGTCTTGATTTTTCCTGGACCTAATCTGGTGAAAACAACTATCCTAGGCAACCGGATTGGAGGAAGATAGAGAACAAGAAAGAGAAAGTAAAAGTACACAATATGAGTATTAATGATTGAACTGCATCAGAAAAATAGGATATGTATCTGGAACCAAAAATGCTAGCTGCCAAAGATGATCTACAGGTCTTGAAAGAATTATTTTATAATTAAAATCGGGATTTCTCGATCTTAATTAGCGCCTTTTATACAAGTAAAGTTAATTTGTCATCAAGTTTGTTTTTTTGGGTCAAGTTTCTTTACTTTTGGACTTACAAATGAAGTTGTGACAGTTTTGAGACAATCTTTCAATAAAAATCAAAACCAGAGATTTTTCCTCCAGAAATCACACATCATTGCTACAATACCAAGAGATCACGCACTGACTAATGAGATACATTCTCAAGACTACTTATTCAAAATGACAAGATATCTTGCCAGAGGGGCGCTTAATAGAATTCTATTCAAAATTGTCAAAAAAGTAAAATGCAAATTCCATAGAAACATTAAAAAATCTTAGTTCTAAATTTTCAACTGATTTTGCTAATGCATTTCTGTGTTATAAGCGAATATTTTTTATCACATTGCCTCATAGACACCTCATATAGTTGTAATTTCCTTCCACTTTTACGATCAGAAATAACGAACGCTCTAATGTTGACTCTGGAATTGATGGGCATTTTTGATTGATTGTTTTTCTTTCAAGAATACGTTTTATGACTTTCCAAATCTTAATGAACCAGACGAAGGTCCGGACAAAATTCCTTCGCAGTCCAGAACCGGTTGGGCCGCAGTCCGGACATTTTGATCGGATTTTGCGAGATTTAAGGGTATGTCAACTTTATAATAAATTTTCAATTACAGTTGCATTTGTCATTGTGAGTGTCTTTCTTTCAAAGTGCGCAACGAGTCTACGAAAATATGAAATTCAAGTTCCTCCTAATAAGAAATTTACACAAAATTCATCCTTCTGCCGACGATTGTGTGAGGGGTGTGCGCGCGTGTCTATATTCCACGCTCCAATAATGAGTCGAATTCTGCGAAACCGTTTGCTAAACATGATGATTGATTTCCAGCATAAAGCCAAAACCCAGGTGTTAAATACCGCGTATACCATCATCAGTTGATAGAAAATAGACAAAGAACTAATTTTCTTACGATACATAATTTTCATATGTGACTTGGGTAAACCTCAACATATTATATTTTATCAGCGAAAAAAATATTTGCAGAGGATTGCCGAATGATGATTGCACAATGTTGACTCGTATTCTATAACCTTGAATATGACACACTCACACCCACCCACCCACCTAACCAACCAAGCTCCCTTTACACACATTCACACACAAATAACACTAACCAACATCCACCCAATATACTATTCACACACTCTTACACGTCATTTCGCGAATTGCAAACTCTCACTTTTGTGTTTTTCGGTTTGAAGTTTTTACGCGTCTGAACAATGACAATCTTGATCTATTATTTACCATGCAGACCGTGCCCGATCATGACACCGAGCTAACTGAGAAATGATCCGCTTTTTGCTGACAAGAATCTTCTATATAAACAACACGTTCTGCCCAACGTGTAAATTTGTAAAATATTAGTCAATACGAAGTAAGTGTCGTTGATTTATTTTGGTTTCTCGCGTAGATAAATCAATATACTTGGACCACTCCTTGTGTACTGCCCCAAATAATAAATGTTTCAGAGCTTTTGAATTTTACATGTTGGGCGGACGTCGCCAGATGCTTAGGAATAAACCGACGCCGGATGATGTCGATGGCGCGTATCCCGTGCAACGTTTATAACCAATTTCAAACCACGTGGAAAAGCACAGATATAGAAGAGAACATTTTAAGCGCAGATTTGTTGAGTAAGATGTAATGACTATTTATATTTAGGGAACTATGTATTCGCCTCACGTAGACAGATCTTGCACAGTATAATGTTACTCTGTAAATGTACTCTCTAAAATGTAATCCAAGTAGAAAGAGTAGTAAAAGAGTGAAAGAGTGATATGGAGGACAGTACCTTTTTGAGGGGTAAACTATTACTCTATAAAGTGAGCGAGAACGTGATGGTTCACTCTAAAAAGTGTAGAATATTGTTATCAAAAAGTTAATCTTCAATCCTTTCAGAGTGCAAAAAAATATGTGGTGCCTCATTTAATTCCCTTAATGAGTCGAGATTCACTCTTTTGTATTTGGGGAGACCAATAAAATGGTCTTCCAAGGGTTGATACGGATCCTGACATCAAACGTAAGGAGCGGTCTCCAAAACGACAAAGCGGAACTCTAAAACATTTTTTCTGTTAAATTCGCGCATATCGCGAGAAAATTTGGATTTTACAATAAAATGTTCTATAAGAAAGAGTTATTTAATATAACCCGCTAGTTTTAGCTAAGGGCAGGGGGGATTGTACGTCCCCTGCCTCTGTCGTTACGAGGGAGGCTGGAAAGGAAGTCTTGCTAATGTTGCTTTTTCTTGTCAGTATATTATTAAAGTTATGGCTATGGTTCAAATATGAATTATTCAGTGTTTGTTTATTTCATTGACATGCTCGGCAGTCCCCTCCAAATGCAATTTAAGCGTAATGCCTACGGTCACGGGCTAACCGTGTCTAGACTCGCCAACTCGCCGATAGTCAACAGCTACAGTAATTAAACATTTTATAAGTAACATCATATTCATGTTGTGTCTGTTTTGAGGCGAACATGAACAACTGACCAACAAGCAGATCCTTTTTTAATTTGCTTTTAATTTTTTTTTACAATATTATAGTAAGCGGACCACTCATTATGCAGTGTGTATAATCTATGTCTTCACCAAATTTGTTGATCAGAAAAGCAACTTGACCTCAGATGAGCTTTGCCCTTTGTCTTTTGACCACATTAACATAATTATGAAGATTTTCGATTGAACTTTCATTTTATTGCGTGAATCAAGCAGTGTCGCGATTGTCTATTCAAACGCTGTCTTCTGAAGATAGCTTGTGAATTCAGTAGAGCTATAGTTGCATATCTAAATGATATGAAGAAGGCGCCTCTCTGTGAATTCAGTAGGGGTTTAGTGGTCTATGCAAGAGTTATATACTGAAGATAACGCCCCATGTGAATACAACAGAAACATAGTTGTCTATTCGAATACCATCTATATACATGGTAACTTTTGTGTGTGTAACAAGCAGGGATGCATGTATCATGTGCTGTTTAAATGATGTTTATTGAAGATATTACCTGTGTGTGATATCAGTCAAGCTATAGTTGTCTAACTGCTATCTTATGAAGATAGTGAACTTTCTTCCGGTGCGCTAAAATGTCAAAAGCTTTCGTAAAAGCTTCCAGGTAATAATTTTCTCATTCTTTACGGCCAATTTAGCGAAAAATAAATGTGAAGGTACCACCTTCACCGAGATAAGGGAATACCTTCAGAGCCGAAGCGTATGCCTTCAAAGTCAACTGAAGATGCCACCTTTGTTAGAATACAATAGAGCTACAACTGTCTATTCATCAGCTATCTACTGAAGATAACACTCAGTGTGAATACAACAGAATTATAGTTGTTTAATAGTCATCTACTTAAGATAATCACTCTGTGTGCATCGAGCACAGCTATGATTGTCTATCCAAACGAAGATATAACCCTTGTGAATTCAGCATAGCTTCAGTTATCTATCTAAATGCCATCTTCTGCAGATAGCAACTCTATGTTAATTCAGTAGAACTAAAGTTGTTTATTCAACTGTGATTCAAACTCTATCTACTGTTGCAGATGTACACCCCTGTATGATTACAACACCTCCATGTAAATTATTATACTTATATTCTAAAATCATACGATATTACCTTTATGTGAATGTAGTAGAGCTAAAGTTCTTTATTCAAGAGGTATTTGCTGAAGAAAACACACCATGCGATTATTACCAGAGAACTACAGTTGTCTATCTGAATACCATCTACAAGAGATACCAGCTCTGTGCGCAGTAAGCAAATGCTATCTACTGAAGATAGCAAGTGTGCGTGAATTCTACAGAACTATGATAATTTTCTATTCAAACGCTATCCCTCAAAGATAACACTCCGTGTTAATAAAACAGAGTTATAGTATACCGAAAACCATCTACTAAAGATAACCACATTGTACGCATTAAAGGAAACTGGTAGATTTTAGGGCGCTCTTATTTTTGTCAATACTGAGGTTTATGCATTTCTTTTATATGGGTTAACAAACACCTGAAATGAAGTAGCCTAAAACAGCTGCTTTGTATGTAAATCAAGTAATTTTGCTATAAAACTACTCTGGATTGTTTTTGTTGTTCAAATGGCTTAGGTTACACTACTGAAACGAAAGAAAAATACACATCAAAGTTATGTAATTTCTCCGTAAATCCTTGACTGGTTCATAACCTTCTTATTAATCATTGACTGCGCCTAAAGGTTTTCGATTTACTTGTGGTATATAAATCTAATTATTAAAACGAAGATCTTTTGACTGAAAATGAAGGGAAAAGGTTGACCAACTGACATCGAGTTCCATTTTAGGAGGACATTGTAATATTTCTTGGTATTAAACTGTTTTAAAGCAAGTCCTAATCTTATCAAGTTCCACTATTTTGCTGGAAATGTGCCTGTGTCCCACACTGTGTCCCAGAGCTGTGGCTGTCCATTTAAACGCTATCTTCTGAAAATAGCACCCGAGTGTGAGTATAGCAGAGTTGCAGTTATTTATTCAAAGGCTTATGGTATTTCAGTAGTGCTATATAGTTGATTCCGTGTGAATTCAACAGAGCTATTATGTCTATTCATGTACTCAACAGAGCTTCAATATGACCAACCTTTTTGGATGAAGCCGAATCTATAGGAGACTATTAAGACCGTACCTCTTCAACAAAAATGAAAAATTCAGATGATGAAGGCTGACTTTTTGAGCTACAGAGCATCGAAGATATGCTCTACTTTGAAATTTTTTCCTAGGAGTTAAAATTGCACAGTTTCCCAAAAGCCTCCGAAATTATACAAAAATTGCACACACAAAATCTTTACCACTCAAATGGTTTTTTTTTTTTTTTTTTTTGCTATTATGTCTATTCATGTACTCAACAGAGCTTCAATATGACCAACCTTTTTGGATGAAGCCGAATCTATAGGAGACTTCAGTACTGCACACAAAAAAGTACATAAGGAATCACACCACTATATAACTCCCCATAGACTTGTGTTAGTACCTCTCATCAAACGCCATTTTCTTGACTATAAAGAGACTGGTTATTTCAATTTTCTATTAAGACCGTACCTCTTCAACAAAAATGAAAAATTCAGATGATGAAGGCTGACTTTTTGAGCTACAGAGCATCGAAGATATGCTCTACTTTGAAATTTTTTCCTAGGAGTTAAAATTGCACAGTTTCCCAAAAGCCTCCGAAATTATACAAAAATTGCACACACAAAATCTTTACCACTCAAATGGTTTGTTACTAGTCTAAACATTATGATTAATTTCAAATTTCATTTAAAGGCACAACTTATCAACATTTTATGACTCCTCATTTAGAGAAAGGGTCACGTTTCAGACGCCAACACTGTTTTGGCTCTGACGTCGCGTCGTCTGCTACACCTAGTTTATTCAGTGGTGTGGTTCTACAGCAATATGTAAGCATATAGCTTCACAATTAGGTAAATAACTGTAAAGTTGTACATAATTGTGGTAAAAATTTCAGGTAAAATTTGTACTTAAATATTATGAAGCTCTGTGCTTACATAATTTGTGTATTTTTTTTTTTACATAACTTGTGTAAATCTTGTGTAATTATTTTTTTTTTGTGTGTGTTGTCTATCCAAATAGATGTACTATAAATCTGGTATCCCTGTATGAATCCCCGTGCTATCGTCTGAAGATAGCATTACAGGTCATTTAGTTATCGGTCAAAATGATTATTTCAATGCTATCTATAGTGAAGAAAGTTCCCCTTTCGAATGCAAAAGGGTTTTAACATTCTAAGGAGTTGATATGTTAAGGTTAGCACACCTGTGGGAATATGGCAATGTTTTGGCTATCCAAACGCTATGTAATGAATCCGGCATCCTCTGGGTAAATAAAGCAAGCTTTAAGCTATCTAGTGAAGGCAACACTTAAGTCGTAATATAGCAGGGCTTTTGTGATTATCAAAATGTTATCTAGTGAGGATCGCCCCCTCCCCATGATGATAATACACAAGGCTTTATTGGTTTTATATATGCTATCTACTGTCGATAGTACCTATGTGTGAATGTATCAATACAACATGGATTTGGTTGTTTTATGCAAATACTCTTTACCGGCGATAGCAAAATCGCTAATTTGGATTCAGGGATTTAGTTGATTTAACTAAATGCTCATGCTCTATACCTAAAAACACATCTGTTTAAACACGCAGTAATAATTATAGAAGTTTTGATAGAAAAATATACAGAAAAGGCACTAAAACAGAGATATACTAAAATAATAGCAATAATATCCCCATATAACTGGATTATTTTCATACAATCATTTGTGGCTTTATACAGAGGGACCCTAGAAAAACAACCCTCTTGCCCAAGCCCCCCCCCCCCCCCGTTCGGTCGTAGTTGCTGTGTTATATTCGATAATTCCACTGCCGCCATAAGCAAGTGCACTCTCTAAATGTAAACGAGTGAAAATTTCACTCCCCAAAAGAGTGAAACTCTTTTAAACCACTCCAAAATGAGTGGTTTGTACTTAAAAGAGCGAATTCCCACTCAAAAAAGAGTGACCATCACTCCAAAAAAGAGTGGATTTCCACTCGTTTTCGTGTTGTCCTTCGTTTCACTCCTCAAAAGTGTTGTCCTTCGTTTAACTCCTCAAATGAGTGGAAATCCACTCTTTTTGGAGTGATTTCACTCTTTTTGAGTGGAAATTCACTCTTTTTAAGAACAAACCACTCATTTTGGAATGGTTTACAAGAGTTTCACTCGTTTGGGGAGTGAAATTTTCACTCGTTAACATTTAGAGAGTGCAACCCTAAACTTGCAGCAGTATGCAGGGAAACGTTATATAACTTTGTACACTTGTAATACCAGTGGTATAACAGTGTATATAACTTTATACACTGTTATACCACTGGTATAACTTCCCATAACGTTGTGAATTGGACTGATATTCAAGGCAGAATTGAAACTCATCCCCACTTTTGATTATTCAAAGTTGTATTTGTTCTGTGAAGGCGCTTGTGGTTTGCTTTTAAGTGGATGCTAATTAGAGTATATCGATAAAGGGAAATGAAAATAAGTAGTCACTAGAGTGAAAACAACAACTGGAACTTAACTCTAATTCGATTGTTAATTAGTTCGGTATTTTACGACACCGGACGAAGTACTCAGTAACTCCTTCAAGCCAGAAGCGGAATAAATCCCTTGTTTTGCAGTGTTATTTAGTCAACTCGGGATACAATGAGAAGGTTAGTTTTTGTAACCGTGAAATGTCATTTTTCTCAGGAGTTTACACAAATAATCAAGTCACCCGATACACAATAAAAAATAGGACAATTAAGAAAATATATAAATATAACACCTGCACTTTAAACAACAAAGTGCTACTCTTAGTTGTCTTAAAACAGGCGATTAAGATGCACGCGAAACCACCCTATATTTAGTAGAATTACCCGTAACGGTATACCTACCTACGTTCATGTTAAGGGTAGGCAACTTGGTTCTCATGACAGTGAGAGACATCAACGCGCATCATACAGTATAAAAATAAAGGAATAAACAAACACTTTTAAACATTTTTTGTAACAATTTGGGAACACTTTAATGTGTTCCACTAACACTTGTGTTCAATTTGTTGTTCCAACACGTTCAAGGTTTGAACATCCATACGTTAAAACCAGGAACACCATTCCGCTGCCGTTCATATTCCAATACCAATTTGAACATCGGCGTATTATTTGAACAGACTAAGCTGTTCCTAATATGTTACCAGAAAGTGTTTAGATGTATTGAGAACATCGGGTATCATGTGTTACATACAAACAGTTTTTAAAGGACCTTTGTCTCAATTAGTAGGCCGCCTTTTAGTATAAATATCATTTATACATAAGGGGGATTTAAGTACAGAAAGTTTGAAAGAAACATCTTGTGTGATAATAGGGGTCTCGTACCTCGGCTTACCTTAAACAAAGTTGAGATCACTGAATTAAACCTTCGGTTTCCTCCTGTACCTAAATTTAGACTTCTTTTTAGGGGGAAATTTTGGGGAAAATAAAAAACTATTAAAAGATACAAGGCGGAAAGTCCCAATCCTGTCATGAGTACCATCAGTTATGTAATTGAAGACAAAATTACTGAGAGCGGATACAAGGTGGGAATAGTACTGGATCCTAATCCTATTTTATGGAGTCCTATATGAGGATGAATTGAAGAAATACTGAGAGAGATACAAAGTGGGACTAGTACTGTGATTATACTCCTATTATGAGTACCTGTCAGAGGATGGAATTGAAGAAATATGCGAGGATACAAGGTGGGAACGTACTGGTCCTACTCTTATTATGAGTTATAGTTGATGATGTAATTGAAGAAATACTGAGAGAGATACAAAGTGGGAATAGTACTGGATACTAATTCTCATTCGGAAGTCTTCTGGGGTGTTGCTTGAAAATACTAAAAGAAGATTACAAAGTGAAAATAGTTATTGGATCATAATCTATTATGAGTACTATCTGGGGGCGGGATGTCACTGAAAATCCTAAAAGAGATTCAAGATGGGAATGGTACTGGATCATAATCCTATTATAAGTCCTATCTGGGATTCACTGATGATGATAATACTAAAAGAGATACAAGATGGAATAGTACGAATCTAATCATTATGAGTCCTATCTGGGGATGTCGCTGAAAATACTAAAAGAGATTCAAGATGGAATAGTACGGCGACTAATCTCCTTTATTATGAGTTTTATCTGGGGATGTCACTGAAATTACTAAAAGAGATCAGATGTGAATAGTACTGGATACTAATCCTATTATGAGGCCTACTGGGGATGTCACTGAAACTACTAAAATAGAACAAGGTGGAGAATAGTACTGGATCCTAATCCTTTTATGAGTCCTATCTGAGGATGGGGTTGTGTACTGAACAAGTTGAGTGAAATCGATTTTGATGAATATGGGGCCAAAAAGGTCGGGATTAGCGTATTTGTGGTCATTAATTACAAAATTACACAGACTGTGCAGAAGACTATACTACTAACCTTCGGTTATTTTTGTTTCTTGCTAATTCAACTGTGGTTCCCTTTATAAAATCTTTGCAGTCTGGCAGGTTCGTTCGTAATGCCCTACTAGGCCATGTGTACATCATACAATTTTGGCCCTTTAATTAAATTTTCGTGATCCAGCGCTGGGGATTACTTATTTTCCTTCACTAAAATTAAAACATATTATCTTACCACGACGCTGTGTCCCCCACATGAAAAGAGTGCACATTATGGAGAAATGATAAAATGTCAACTCAATTATTTCCAGAATATCAGTGACCAAGTGATATACACATAACCGCAACATAACCTCAACATACTCAAGCGAACAATGGAGCCAATGATATTCAATAATCGGCCCTGGACAACACCAATCAAATTCTTTTACATCTGGTCATTGTTATTGTGCAAGCAGTTGAATATACTTCGAATGTTATGTCCCTTGCCGCAGTGGCAAGTTCTTTCCCTTCCTCGCTCGCGGAAAAAGAAATCTTGAGATTCTACTGTGTGTTCAATTAACTTTTGACCATATGATTAATAATTTTTTTTTTTCGAAAAGAACATGTAAAGGGACCAAATTCACGAAAGAAAAGCCCAGGGCAAGGACCGACCTAATTGTGCATAACCTAAATCCGCAATTTATTGTCTTTTAAAAAAAACCCTATTTCCTATTCATATTTACCAAGAAAGAGTCAATGGTATTCAGCGACCTCATTTTTTAAAAATCATGAGCGAGGGGAGTATGTTTCCCCTCGTTAGGAACAAATACTAGAGCTCAATACGACGAATTCCATACACCTGATATAGCTTAAATAAAATCTTTTCACAGCGTGGGCAGTAACAATGGCCTGCATACACTGTTGAGAAGAGATCTAATGTTTTTAGGTTGTGTTTCAGGTTTATGTTGAATATCATTAGCTCTCTGATTGTTGGCTTGCGTTTACGGTACATATGGCCACTTGACATTCTGGGAGTAAATTGGGTTGACATTTATTCATTTTTCGAAATAATGTGCACTTTTATCACTTTGGGGATACACTTTTTTCCTGGTTTACTTATATTTTTAAATTTTTAGTGAGGAAGTAAAGTGAATCCCCCGCGCTGAGCACGAAAAGATCGTTCAATCACGAACGTATCATGGCCTATCCCAAAATACGAGTAAATTGGTATTTGACCCCCCCCCCAAAGTGGACTTTATTGAAATTTTTAGTACCTCAGATGGTTCACGTTGTATTTCACTTGATAGTGGTTTATCCAAAAGTTTAGTTATTTTTTTCGGCATCGGGAGTTTATTGTAATTAATCCATAACAAAATGAAGGTGCTAAAATCCACGAAAGACCTTTGAATTTCACTTGGTTTGTTTTGCCAATTCGTATTTGTCCCAAAAATACAGCACATGAACCTATGCGTTTTATTTGGTGCATACTAATTTTTGGCAATCGGATAAATGCTATTCAATGGTTGAGATGGTTTGTAATCATTGGTTTATTTAGTTGTTTGAAAAGACACGTTTGTATTCAAATTGGTAATCCATTTTGACACAGCATTATAAACACACTTAGTTTTTATGTTTTTAAATTACAAGCATTATTCAATACCGATAAGTCAAGTAAAAAACCATGGGTATAGTTTAGGGATGCCACATGCATGAAACTATAAATTGTGTGTATGTCTCAGGCGTTACCATTAACTTGTCGCCCTCCAACGACGATTAATCTCTAGCCATTCAATAACAAACAGAAGGATTAGCGCTCTCATAATATTAAAAAAAGAATTTTGTCCAGAATACCGTTTTTAGTCTTTTGCGTTTTCTTCCCATATGATCGATCTATTTCAATTATTATTGTATCTTTTGATAATTTATCATATATTATTATGAATCGTCCGGCCTATGATTATATAATATCTATTTATTTTAATTCTGTATTATTCAGTCATACATATATGAATATTTCCATTTTATCCACTCTCTTCACATTATTCCATTTATTTTAGCCAGTCATTTAGGTTTGTGGTCTATGCGATTGAACGATTGTACGATGTTCGTATAATCTCCTCCACTTAACGCTTTCAATCGTGCATTTTTTCACAGGCAACGCTGTGAGTGTTTTTTCTAAACATTCCCTTTCAACGTGCCCATTTTTTTTTTTTTTTTTAAACGATCAGATACGCCACCCACTGAGTACCCTATAGCTTGGTCAAAAATCCCTAAAGACAATAAGTGAATACCTTCAAACCGGCCAACTTATAAATCAACTCTAAGCGCGCCATGGTGACCGCGAGTCTCAGTAACGGGAAATTCTTTTTATAACCATTCGCTTATGTCTTTTGGTCTTTTCTCTCATATCGGCATGTTTTGTAGTCCTATAATTGTCATTGTCAAACATCTGTTTGGGTTTATGTGAATCCGCGCGTTGACCTCAAAAGGTAAAAATAGGCCGAACTAAGCCCGACCTTTATTCTCAAGACAATAACTAGTTCACGAAAGAATCAGTGTCCAGAAGAAATCAGGCTATTTATTGCCTGTAGAACAGAATAAAGGTTTACGCTATTTAACTCCACAAAGTCAGTCAAAATTAACCATCGATGCCCTCTTATTAACGTTTCTACCTCCCATCACTCATAAAACAATCATTTGACAAATAAAGTAACTGTTACTTTAGTTTTCTGGAGGAATTGAGTTGAATCATACCATATGAAGGACAGACCATCGGTGACAACCTTTGGAGGTTTAAGTATTGTCTATATTGTAGAACCAAAATATGCCACAATCTTGAAAAATTGTTTGAATAACTTACCATTATCACTGGCTAGATTTACATACACCCTTTAAGATAAGATACCATTTAACAATAACATAGACATACCCCTTTCCTTTTTGGGAGTCATTGCTTAGTTGGCCGCCGGTGCATTCAAATGGAATCCGTGGATGGGGGAAAGCTAACAACCGAATTCACACGACTGTAACTCGGCTATACTTAACCAGCTTGAATTATCTTTGGAGAATTAAAGATATAGACTATGGGACCTGTCCTTCTATGCTGTTGTTTTGTAGTCTCCATCGGGGGCTATGGGAAAACCAGTGTAAATTCATAATTAATTATTAAATCATAATCTCTGTTCCCACAAATAAACTGGCATTTTCGTGGATAAGAATAAAATGTCACTTCAATTTCCATTTCCCCAATATCATGACTAGTGGATCCACATAGACTTTTTCAGCCAAACAATGGAGTTAAAGATCTTCAATCACCGGCCCGGTATGCGTGTGAAAAAACCTTCAAATTCCCTTTCAATTCGGAGTGCAAAGACCATGTTTATTGTCGCGCAGGCGAAGAGATTCATCTGGTTACGCCCCCTTTACCCTGAGTTACTTTTCAGGACAAAAGATTACCTCATTCACAGATAAAATAATATTGAAGCTTACTATAGTGCTTGTTCCCAATAACTTTGGCCATTTTTTTCATCATTATTAGAAAAGGAAGAAACATGAACACACATCATGAGAGCATGTGCGGGCAAGCTTTGACCTAACAATTTTGTGCAGAATCAAATCCGTAACTTTATTGCTTAACTTCATTTCTATTCAATTGACCGGCGTTTTAAGAAGAAAATTTAGTGTCAACGACCTATATTATAATGTACCTGGTTAGCTTCTTGTTGAGATAGGATGGGTATTTGTCACTCAACCCCAATCGTGGAGGTGGTAACACCTTGCTTTAACAATGGCCCCACATATCGGGCCCATTGTATATCTTTTAGCTCATGGTTACTGAAGTCTATACATAATTCCATTGGTCGCTGATATTGGGAAAAAGAAATTGAGTGACATTTTATATATTTTTAAGAAAATGTGCCAGTTTTTATGTGCGGGAACACAGTTATGCTGATCGTAACTAATTTATTATGAATTTTACCCTTGTTTTCCCTTAGCCCCCAGATGGGGACTATAGAATGTTTATACAGTTGGTTATTTGATCCACGTCCCATGGTCTAATAATGAAAATAGGCTTTCCGATGATACCACATAATTAAGATATAGGATTAAAAATGCAAATGGCGGACACACTCAGGGTCAAGTTTTTTACTTACTACTCTGTGACTTTTTTAACAACCTTAGCCCATTGGAATATCTTTTAAACCAATTTGAGCATTCCAATTGTGACCCCTATACAAACTTTGTCCCCGTATTTCTGCATGTTCACAGATTTTTTAACATTTAATATATTACTTTTGGACAATTTCATTATTATACTTAGGACCACAGTCGTGTCTTTTTCATTCTTTTGTCTCTTTCCATAAATTAATTGGACTACAGATGTATGCTGAGCGAGAGGTCATTGTGATTTTCCGCAACCCTGGGATTAAAGTGCAGGTGCAAGTACTCAAGAAAAGAGGAATAGTAGGATTGGTGACAAATGCTATTGGAAGGCTGAAACCAGAGTATGAATTCGGAGCCCAACCCAAAAAAATAACACCGTACATAAGGCAGATATCGTCCAACTGCTTATAGATTTGTGTCGCCGTTCATATTTAATTTCCGAAAAAAATATACAAACACCGGGTATACACAGTCATTACGCAATCTGGTAGCATTTGACCAAATTCTGTTTTTTATATTTCTTAAAAAAGTGCTGCTATTACACTCGAAGTTATCCTAAATCATTAGTATGCTGTCTCAAATTCTGAAGTCAAACCATATATAATTTTTAAATGAGAGCACATGACTTGTTGCTTCAAACATCTAAAAGGTGTTCAGGGTATTGCATTTTCATCATTGAAAAAAATGCTTTGACGTATTTTCAAACAATAAGCGTAACACCTCTCTACACACGAAAAAAACAATCGAATTACACAGGTTATGTAAGCATAGAGCCTCATGATTATATTTGTTTAATTAAAGACGTTACAATTCGGTAAAAATTACACATGATAAGTGAAATTAACTTGTAAAAGACTCTCAAAAGACACGCACTGGTATGGATACGTGTTATAAAAAAAATAGATGGCTAATATGATCCACTTCCAGTAGTTAACACAAGCTCTTTGAACATGTTGAAGTCACACATTGATTAACGGATACTACGGACACGGGCCCACGGTTTGGTTAGAAGGTACATGTAAGTGAAACGGATAAAAACCTATGCAATAACTTAAACAGGCATAAGTAAATTTTACCTAATTATATGAGGTTATGCTTTACACATTCTAACGTAATTTATTTCTTTGTGTTTAGCCTCTGATCTGTATTGAACAATCCTTGAACCGACGATGTAAAACGCGATCTCCTATGTTGTCAGTACCAATACTTGTACTTGGAGGATTATTTTGACTGTAAGGGTATACTACAAATTCATTTTGTGCAGCAATGAAATAACTTCTTCTAAAGCAATACATTTAACCAAACACGGGTTAATCTGTGCTTGTAAAAATTTTCAAGTTGTTGCATATATAAAAAAACTACAAACACTGACAACAAGATGATGGAGGAGGTACAACAGAAAGAAAAAGCTTGAAAAAGTGATACCTTTTTATAGTAAAGTGAGTGAGTGAGAGTATTAAAGTTTAACGGCAACTCAACACCAATAGTGTTAGATCGTGTCATACATTTGTCATTTAACATTAAATATAAAAACACGCAATATTAAAACTCATTTCATTCCAAATTACAAGTAAACAATTACAAATGGATCAATTCATACAGTGATGAACCAGAGCATCACCTATCAAGGTTAAAAACAAGATAAACCAATAATTGCCAAAGATACACTTAGAAAACATGCATCATTAAAAACAAGTCAAAGATATACTGATAAATTGCTAACTATACACATCAAGAATCGATGGCAAAGGTCATCACTCATCCATGTACCAAGCAAAAAACTTCAACTTCAACTTTACAGATAATCGACAATCACATCAGAACACATGCAAACATGAGATCCCCTTTACAGACCAAATAGATTGTCTCATACATGAACATTTTATAAATGGCTCCATACACTTGGGCATTATGCCCAAACTGATAGATTTTAAATTACATCAACAAATTATACAGTAGAAACCCTAATACATACTACTATTTACTATTACAAAAAAAAAGAAAGAGGTGGTCTTACATATGTACAAATTGTAATTGTAAATGTTTGTTTAATGTTAATTTGATTTAAGCTACATGTACTTAAACGAGTAATACAACAGCAAATCTTAATAATATAATTACACAGTCGAAATCATTACCCACCATTTATAATAAACCTAAATTTAAAATACAACCCGTCTGTTCAAATAACAGACGAGTTGCCCCTTTTAGTCGCCTTTTACGACATGCAGGGGAACACATCGGGCCAATTCTTAACCCCGAACCCGCAGGGGGCCCCATTTAGTCGCCTTTTACGACATGCAGGGGAACACATCGGGCCAATTCTAAACCCCGAACCCGCAGGGTTTTTTTTATAGTAAAAACACCTAAAACAAAACAAATAAGACAAACATACAGCAAGCGAAGCAAGGTTGCATAGAACATGTACAATTAATACATTCTTATGCCACTGATTGCGACAAATAATGGCGTTACCTAAAATGTCAATCTAATTGCGAAGAATATAAATTTCTTAGGAATTGTAATGGAAAACCTTAAGAGCATAGTTTACAAAAATCAACGCGTGGAAATGCATTTGTGGGGATACGGTTCATGAAAGTTGTCAAAATATGGGAAGGGTTGAAACGTATTGCAAAGTTTACCGTCACGTTCATCGCCTTTCAAGAATTTCAAAAAAAGTATAGTTTGCCTGATCTGTAATCTAATCGTTATAGCAAAAATGAATTCAAGGTCGCAATAGAGGTGAAATTTTAGATTAGTATTTGTTATTATAATAGTGACGAATTATTTGTCTAACTGTAAATCTCTGATTTTCTGTTGCATAATTGGAATGCAATATGACTGAGTTTTATAGAGTCTACATGCCCTATGGGAGATCTACAGCTATAAACTCTGTACGTCAAGCAGACTAGACTACCGATCTATGTAGAAACCGCTGACTAAGATTGTATTTGACGCTGCATCGAAGGTGGTTGCCTGACTAGCTTGAGTGGCTGCCAGACTTAAATTGCCTGACTAGGGAATGACATGGTCAATTCTGTAAAATCCAAGATGGCCGCCACTGGATGTATTTAATATTATTTTTACAAAGTCCAAGGCCAGTTCATCTTTGAATACGGTCAGTGTATCGTTTCTATGTGTTTACGTGACCTGAAATCCATTGCAAGTGTAGTTTGTTAACATGGGGGTATATATCACAATGCAGAAATCCAAAATGGCCACCGGCGGCCATCTTGGATATTACCAAACTGTGTATCTCTTGAACAAAGTAAGTAACCGACAAAATATAGAATAAGTGTCTTTTTTTGACTAATTTGATGGACATTTAACATATTTCAGGCCAGTTAATCTATTACAATCATTATTGCATTGTTTTGAGTAATTTTGTTACTAGAAATTAATTTGCACAAGTGTCAATTGTAATTTGTTATATTGAATGTTACCTTTACTATAAAAAATCCACAATAACCACTGGCGGCCATCTTGGAATATATCTCTTGATAAAATAACCCCCATACATAGTATAATGTAATTGTAAGGTAATCGATTTGCCAAAACACATTGAAGTGATCTTAGACTGTAGGCCTATCAGAGGATTGTGAGTAGCAACGAAGATATGTTTGATGGCTCGACTTCAGGTTTACGATTGAGTAGCGTTATGTTTATAAGGGAAGTGTTTCTAAGAACATGACTGCCATGCAGTGTTTCAGCATCGCTTTCTCAATTCTTTCAGACCAGCGTGTACCCAGGTCAAAAGGTTTACAAACCACGGTACTCCTTCCAAAAAAGCCTTGTAATTAAAAGAGTACACATGTAACAAAAATCTCCCCGCCATTCCATATTTCATATTTGGCCATTTCAATTAACATTCATGGCAAAAAGGCGATAACATCAATTAATTATCTTGTTTTCAAAACCACTGAAGTGAAACTGATGACAATTTCACAGAAAATTTTAATATGAATGAGAGGCCACATATCTTACAATGAAATTGTGCATATATTTCACTCCATTTTGAGTGAAATTACTCCATTTCGAGTAAAAGTTTACTCTTTTTAGAGAGCAATCCCCTTTTACTCCATATTTTTACAGTGATTATAGTGGTTTTTCTTCTGCCAAGAAGATTAATCTTGAATTGACCAAAGCCCCATGCAGTGGTACACAGTTCCTAATTGTGTGTGTACAGCACATTCATTGTTTGCAGTGCTGTGCTGGTCCTTGAGTGAAAGAGTCTCATATTTCCATGACCATGATCACACTGCAAAAACAGTGTTTTAGAAACGTGGTGCAAATTAGTGTTTAGAGATTTGACATGTCTAATACCTAAACACTTAGCGTCAAACTTATAAACACCTAATGTCAAATCCCTAAACATGTTTAGATTAAAACATGTTTAGATATAAGGTGTTTAGATATTAAACAGACGTTTCAAAATGTTTAGAAACGTGGTGCAAAATAGTGTTTAGAAAAGTGTTTAATTTCTAAGCACTGTTTTTGCAGTGCAGTGATAGTAATAAACCCTGCTTGCACTATGTTGGGTTTGAAATAACACTAGTTCTCACCAAACTTTGTATGATAGCACTATGTAACATTTTTTTCTGATTGGTCGGGTCAGATTGCAAAGTCTTGCTGGACACTGTGGAATGACTTCTATTGCCAATTTATATATAAAATGATACTTCCAATGTTATACTATACAACTAACTGTGGTAAACAATCACGTTGTTTTTATGTATATTTTAACACTGATAGCATAGAACTAATTCATTAAGCAGACAGCAATGTATGACAGATATTACTACACAATAGCGATTCGGTCTTTGCATTGAACATGAACTTCTATGGCAATCATGATAAACTGTAGTTTGGTGTTCAATGCATGTGATCGCTACTTCAAAATACCAGATGTACACTTCGGTCATTCATAATCCTTGTCTGAATACTTCAGTCCTAGTCCCAAAACATACATTCCAAGTACCAAAATGTTTCCTGAACCAGCTTGACCCAGAGATCAAAGGTCAACGCCTGGGGGGGGGGGGGGGGGGGAGGGGCGATATGTAAAACCTTTAAATGTCTGTAAATCAACTACTTTAGCAGCTTGGGGACCAAATTTAACACCGGGCCCCTAATTTCTACCATTAACAATATCAAGAGGTCAAAGGTCAATGATTACGGAATTCCAAATGTGAAAAACGCTTTCAATTCCGAAAGCTCAACATACAACAGCCCCAAGGCCCAAATTTAGATTAAATTTATCCGCGATAACTTGGAATAGAAAAGTGCCATTGTTTCTGAAAATGGAATTTTCACAGAAGATAGAACAATAAATATGATTTTGATGGTAAATTTACTTTTAAGGTTATAATTTGTTTTAATTGGCAGTCATTCAGTCCAGAACATCGCTGATCAGAGTAAAAACGGTGACGCAATATTTCGTTAATTGAAAAGTCCGCTATACTTTTACATAGAATAATTTCAAAGGGTAACATTAAACGTCACTGAATGAAAACTATATTATAATAATTAAACACCATTTCTCAAACATTACATGACTTAATTCTCACAATCATATAAAAAATCAAAATATGATTTTCTTCGTTACTGCTATAAATAACAAATGCAATTATAAAAGGTGTTTTCTTTTTCAATGCAAATGCTTATTTTGGAATTTTTCCCCTGTGACGACACATCTAATTTCCTTGAATTTTAATTTGCGTAAGGCAGGAACATATTTCTAAATTGTTATGAAGGAAAGATTTCAACAAATGTGAATGGCATGCTCAGCCTGCATATTTTTCGCAGATTTCTAGCAATTTTTGACCCGTCATTTGACCCAATTTCGAAATAAAATATGCCTTCATAACCTTTTAAGGGGGACATGGCGTCAGTTTGCTTTTGAGAGATCAAATTGTAGTTTTCTAAATTTCTGAATTCTCACAACTTTCAGGAGTATTTTACTTTTTATTTGGTAAAAATCGGACATTTCGTTCAAATGTTATGCTTGATCGAAGTGTACAGCATCACACAGAGAAAGACGATTTCTTATGTTTCGTATTGTTTTTTCAAGCAGCTACATTTACTTTGTTTTTCATTGTTTTTCAAGCAGTAATATTTAAGAGAATTACAAAAATAAATTAATTTTTGGGTAAAAGTGACCATTTACAGATTTGTTTTTAATTAAAAAAATAGTATTATTAATAGAATTGATAAACTTAGAATTAAAAAACAAAATTGCAATAATATTGATTAATTAACAATTAAACGCTTCTGGACCTTTACTGGCCTATATCTCTTTTTTGCCATTTTTCGAAGTTGCAAACTTGCCCCCCCACTTATCTCAAAAAGGGTTTGACCTATTGACTTCAAATTTGGCACAAAACTAGTTTAGAAAACATAATATGATCCTATGAGAAGATTTTGTATAAAACCCTTAAGTTTTTGAGTTGCATTGATTTTTGTATGCCACCAGCAGCAAAAATGACGAGAGAAGTTTGAACGGTTGCCATGGCAACACGGAATATAATTTTGGTAAACGCTTTAATAGGATCACAGATCCTGGCCATAGTAATTGTTTAAGAAACAAACTATGTTCAAATAACTTTCCATTTTTGAGATAAATGGGGGGGGGGGGAATTGTCATTTCGAATTTCTGATTTTCTTGGTGCAGTGACCTTTGACCCCTGCTAATTAGCACACCGGAGGTCGATATGATCCAAGACAAATATATTTGAAACTGAAACTGAAACTATTTGAAAAAGGCTCATCATACCAAACATTTTGGTATATCACTTGCTTGTATTCAAAGAAACTATGTGCTGTGATTGCAATAATCATAACATTGTATGAAAATGACGTCACGTCCCCCTTAAAGGAATCATCATTAATACTTCAAAAACATCTTAAGTTCCATCTTAAGTTCCATAATAAAATAAAGATGGCTCCCACAACTGATCGGCCATTATGGTTCAGGTAATATGCTGGTTTAATCACATTTTAAGAATTGAAGATATGCAAAGGAGCTCATTAATATTAATAACCTGTCCAAAAGTATGTGACCTCATCAAGTTCTATCACCCTGCCAATTTGGAAGTTCATTGATTTATGAATTTTCTTCCGCCCATGTAGACGTCCATCTGCATGATCACATACAGGACGTCTCAATAAAAGTGTAACACTCGGAAATTGCTTGTTTTAGGCATGAAATCGTAATTTATACAAATTTGATGTCAAATGCAAGATAAGGACCTATTCTTTTCAGTACAATTTACTCCATCACGATAGCTTTTGTCAATCTGGAGATATACGCAATTGTTTGCAGGTAAGCGAAATCCACTCTGTGCCACTTTTCAATAAAGCGATAGAAACACGTTTCTGAATAACATTTTCAAACAATAGCAATGAAACACGTGTAAAATGTGTGAAAACTGTTATGTAATAATTGATTTGCACTCATCATGATCTTTAGCAATCTTTTCAGATGGATGTTGGTGCATGAAAACAGAAGCAATGACCAGCAGGAAATGGGCAACAGTTTAAGTTTACTCTCGATGAGAGAGTGTTCGTGGTGTTGCAGTAATCATGACTCGCCAATACGCTCAGAAGTCATCAACAATCCAGTTGCAGTTTCCGGGTGGAAATCCTACCTGTTCTATCACCGGTGACAGGCCCACTACTCTTGTCTATACAATAGTATGTCATATCTAGATACACCATGTCACACACTTGCACTCTGTAAGTCGGGAAAGACCAAAAACTCAAGAACACAGCTGAATATCGACGATGAACGGCGTGCTCTCCAAGCAGATCCACCATTTCCGCCAGACACAACCCTCTAGCCGACATGCTCACAGATCATGATTCAATAGAATCACCAGCTTAGATTTGCAGCTAGGCATGCAGCGTACGTCATGGAACACGTCAGGCATTCCTTAGAGGACGGAGATGACCAACGCATGCTAAATCCACAGTAACTGTCAACTGCTCGTTTCCAGAGATAAGCCAGCACCCACACAGGTTCTTTCAAGATATCTTCAGATTGGGGACATGAAGCCCACTTTTTCCAGACGATGAATGCATGGTGTAACTCTCGAAATGTGCGACTTATCGACGCCCCAGACCAGAGCAGAGATAACTCCTTGGTTTTGGATTGGGCAGGATGGGCAACGGGACGATGTTATCGTTGACAACCGCTGTAATTAACGCAGCGAGAAGTAAAGGGTCAAAAAGCATTGGAAAAAATAAGAGTGGGGAGTCACCGGACAAAGATACCTTGATATGGTAATGATTTATCGGTGTCCTACAGTCTTCTACGTAACTGGCGATATCACTGAACGCTAATGGCTCCATTAGAAGAGTGTGGTGAGTCCAAGATGGTGCACCATGTAATCGTGCAAGAGCTGTACACGACGGCTTTTCCAGAATTTTTTCCTGCACCGAGTGGTTGGATCGGTCACGACGTTGAGTTTTCCTCGAGGTCTCCATACCTGACGAGAAGCCGTTAGACTTTATTATGGGGATATTTAAGAGCCAAGTCTACATACATCACCCTCAGTAGCCGCAGAGCTGCAAAGAGGGATCACAGACGAGGTCAACGCAACTCAGCCTCAGCAGGTGCCAGGGAGGACTGTCGAGGTAATGCGTTCACGAGCCGCACGCTGCATTCAACGAGGAGGTGGTCATGTCGAAGGAGGAGGAGATTGAGCAGATGATATAACTTTTTTTCTCATCCCTCCCATATATGGACGTCCTTATTTTCAAGACAAGAAGAAGACTTGATCATTGACTTATTTGTGCACAAATCGAACAAATATGTGAAACTCATATGACTATAACCGTATTTGTTGAAGTGAATCATTTTTGAATATATGACCTCAGCGTTGCATATCGCATGGTAATTTTGTTGGCATTAACATTCCTCTTTTGAGTGCAAGTAATGTGGCACTGATTACGTTTCAATTTTAATCAACTCCGAGTATAGAAATGTGGCACTATAATTTTTATGTTATACTTGAAATAATTCGTATAGATTACTTTTAAATTAAGTTATTAAAGATTTTATCATGGAACATATCTTTACTGATGAAGTATATTTTACACCATGCCTATTTGTTTGAAAATGTTATTTCAGAAACGGGTGTTTCTATCGCTATATGAAAAGTGGCACAGAGTGTATTTCGCTTCCTGCAAACACATTGCGTCTATTCCCAGATTGACAAAGACTATCGTGATGTTAAATTTTACTGGAAAGATAGGTCCTTATCTTGAATTTAACATCAAAATTTATAAATTACGAACACGATTTCATGCCTAACACCCATCACTTTCCGAGTGTTACACTTTTATTGAGACGCCCTGTATGTGGAGCGGTCGGCCTGCAAATTGGTCGAGACCCCTCCCCTTCGATTACACAAAATACAACTAAACTTTTTTTTTTTCGAACTCTAATTGATAATAATGTTGAATTTACGAAATGATGGTTGTGGTAAAAAAATTGGTGGCAGGGGTGTTTTTTTGCCCAAAATAGAAAAATTTAAAAAAAGAAAAAACCTAAAAAATTAAATTTTTAATTTTAAGCCCAAAACACTAGATCTGATGTGGTGTATTTTGTTAATCATAGATCTTTATTTTTATAGATTGCATGAATAGTTACGATGCTACTTTTTTGGGTAAAAAGTTTATTCATTGGGTGTTTTTTGGGAAAGGCTTTGATTGGCCTAACAATTAAGGAATATTCGGATTTCTCTAAGAAAATCGACAAAAGCAAAACTTTCTACGTATTAGCATCATTGTTTTTTAAGATCATATTTCATATATTGTCCGGAGAGCCTGTAAACTTTTATCAGGTGTGTTCGTCCAAAAGTGCAAAGAATCCCTTGTTTGGTTAAAAATTGAAAACGGGTGAGAAATTACACCCGGTCTAAAGCACTAAAATTGATGGGTAATGAACTTCTCTCGGTAGATTTTGATTCATGTTTTCAAAAGCAGTCAGGAAAGAAAAAAGCAAGAGGTATTTGATTAACAAAATGTCCATTTTAGTTTAACACCCCTGGGCAAATTCTTCAAAAATTTTCATTTTACCTATGTTGTATACAGTATTATAGGAGTTCGCAGTATTTAAATACCCAGTGTTTTTATATTAATAGTATTTTGAGTGAGTAAAGACAGATTTAACTTACAAATTTTATATCATTTTAGGTCGTCCTATGAATAGGATTTATCGGAAAGACCTTATGTCGGCAGATTTGTGTGTCTGCGCATGCCGGTTTCCTTTTTTGTCAAACATTTAGTATCACCCTTTTTTGGATAATGTGGTTTGGCCTTGTACATGCGACAATCGGTCTTACGTCAGGAATCACATAGAATTCAAAGGTCATTCATGGATTACGTAGCGGTCCCTAATCATCGGACGACCTTTCGTGAACTTGGCCATATTTTTTTTTAAGTACCCCCCCACAGCACTGTGAGAACTGGCAGTGAAAGGGTCATAGGATGGGGAACAAAGGCTAACAGAGAGCAATATATTTGCTCAACAAAATCTAAAAAATTTTTTTTTAATTTTTTACTTTTCTTGTTTTGTAAAAAGAAGTTTGTAATATACCCCATAGTTACAGGACAAAAGCAACCTATATGGACACAGACCTTACTACAACAACGTCAATGGATTGAAGATTCATATCTTTGGACACTATTGATTTCTTCTTTTCTCATCAATTTTTCGCTTAGAATATTCACAGACTTATTCTCACTTTCATAAGCTATCCTCAAATTTAAAATATGTTTTACTTGTTCGGCGGGTGGTTACTTTATAATCGTTTAGTAGCCACAAATGCCTTGATTTATATAAGACCTTATCTATTTCTCCGAACGACTCGAAGATATGTGTTTATTGTGATTTGAGTGAACACGATACGTGTCTCTCAATAGGTTTCTAAAAACCCGATAAATAGTTCACTTTAGCCTACACATTAAAAACATCCATTTTTTTAATGCTTAAATATAGCTGAAAATATTTGAAATACCATTGGCATCAGTTTAGATATGATGTTAACAATGTGAAATTGGGCCATTTTAGTCAAACATGCATTTCTGGGCAAGAATATGATTTTGAGATCTGTGTAACATGTCCTAAAATATCTAACGTAGTATTTTAAGAGACTATGTCATATATGTCATACCTCAACAGCTTAAAAAAAACCCCCATGTTCACTGGGAAATGGTAAACCGCACAAGTCAATGAAAATCTAGATCCTTATTTCCATCAACCGTGATCTTTGAAATTTTAAATGACGATTTTGAGATGATCTTGTAAAATTCCAGAAACATTCAATTCTCCAAATCCTCCAATAGTTTTTTTATCATTTCTCAAGACTCAATCAAGCCCTATATGCATGATATGTGAGTTTAAGGACATCCTGTGCAATTTTACAATTCTTATGGCGATTGAGTAAATTTTGTTGCGATTTTATGGAACTGTGCAATTTAACAGAATTGTATGCGATTTAACAGTAATCTTGTGTTTTAACAGAATCTTGCGATTTAACATAGTTCTGTGCAATTTAGGAAAATCATTGGCGAGTAGTTTACAATTTGATTGAATTTTTTGTGATTTTAGCAGAATCTTGTGATTATAACTTTGTGTGATTTTTACGACGATAATCGTTAAAATCTTGTGCGTTTTAAAACAATTTGGAGATGCTAATTTGCACAATAATGGCAAAGTACTTTTTCAAAATTGGTCAAATTTTTGGCATTTTCCCACTTTACACCAGACTAGACATCCCCTGGGATAAAAAAAAAGTTACAACTCACATACTTTTACTAAATGGAATATAAAATGTTACAACTTGAATTAAAATCTGTGGAAGTAGAAAGTGTTTTAGCTACCTGTCAGTTGTTATTGTTTTCTTGGCAGTACTGTGCTTTTGTGATAGATTTCCTTAATTTTGGTGTGGTTTTTGCGTTCTCTGAAAAAAATCTTGTGCGATTTTACAAAGTTTTGTATGATTTTGGCAAAATGATGGCCAAAGTGGACTTTTTTTTTTCCCGAATTTGACCCTTTTTGGGGCAAGAAAAAACACATATTATTTTTCGGGGGCAAAAAACCCTAACATTATTCTCGCTCCGTTCGCAAAATCTGGGGTTTTTGCTTTTTGGAGCTTCTGTTAGGAGGGTTTGTGCTGTTTTTTCATATTTTCGTAAGGTGTTTTGTCATATTGTCTTTTTCAAAGATGAATTTTGCTTGGATAATTATAATCATTTCATGTTCGGGCATGCTGCAAATCACCTTGACTAATTAGAAGATGTCCTTCACACATCACTAATTATACTGAGAAAAAGTGGTGTATTTTCATAAAAAGATTCCTCCAGAGCAAAGTTTACTCTCTAAATTACTAGATTAAAATTATCTAATTGGATTGCTATTAAGTGGGATGGCCCGATTTAATTACATGAAGTTTTTCATCTTGATAGAATGGACTTCACCGAAAGACTCCATCTGTAAAGTTTCTCTCCCGATATTTCAATCCGTTTTGATGTGAACTCTGAGAAACGTGATTTTGTAAGCTCATAGAGTGCTTGTAACTTCAATATTGGTCGAACCACATGGGCCATTTTTCGCTCCATAACTTTCAAACTAAACATCCTTGAGAGCCCTAAAAAGATTTCACAGGGTAACTGAGAAAATAGTATTTTCTTATGATCACCAAATTTGGAGCACTTCCGGTAAAATTGGGGTCTCTGGGGAGATGCTATTAGCGATCTGGCCATGACCTTTAGTCACAAATTCAAGATTGATTAAAATTTATAAAAATAGACTGAAATATAAATCTAATAGATTTTAATCTAAGAAATTTTAGAGAGTATGTTAAATCGCTCTTAAAATGATGTCGCAGATGAATTTCACTTAATGCTGAAATGCACCTTTATGAAGATCTCCATTCTAAATAAAAAAATGATTTGGACATATCTTTAGATTTATGGCATTGGTGTTATGTCCGATATGGGCATTTCTTTTTCTGATATCCAGTTTAAAACCTGCCATTTGACTTAATAATCATACACTCCTGATATATGCGACAGGAGGGGTAGGTCCTGTTCTCGCTGGGTACAAATTTACAGCATTTTCATCATCATTCATCAAAATGATTTTATTAAACACACAACACCAAATGCTCAAGTCCCCCAAAATTGCAACAAGTATAATTGCAGAAACGTTGACATATTTGGGACGCAATTACTATCGGAAGCTTTTGTAATGATCAATTTGCAAAAGCATGACTATTTGTTTTTCATGGACGAATCTATTTGTGTGAAAATGGTCCTTATTCCCCCTTCCCTTTCCCTTTCTCAGGTTCGACCCCCTGTCTGTCCTCTTTAGTCTTTTCATTTGCCTCACAAATTTCCCTCATTTTCTTTTTTCTTGTTTCCCCTCTTACATTTACGTGAATGCCTTCTTACCAAGTTTCTCTTACCCCACCTGAAAAAACTGGGTCCCACTCTTTAAATTTTGAGATACAACTGAGAATTAAGCTTATTAAGTTAATGCAAGTTGTTTAAAATTAATAAGCATTTTCAATTTTGTGTGACATATTAACCATTTACATATTGCTGCTACATCGATATTGTAGCAACTTACAATATAAATTATGGAAAACGATCGAACTGCCAGGACAGGGCCATAGCAAAGATGCAAATTGTGCAGCAGCCAACCAAATTCCAACGAAACAAGCCAATACATAGAAATGCATCTAAATTTGGGTTCATGGGAATTGACTCAAAAATTGTGATTGACCTGTTACGATCCTGACATACAGGAAAGTCTTGAAACTTTCCTACGGTAAAAACAGGGCCGGTGTGTCCTCAGCTTCAAGCGGCCAAGACCTACTAGAGCTTTGCGCTACAACACGGAAATTATTTTTTATTGCATTATTGGACAACTTTTTTCTTGACAATTCAACAAAACAAGAAAACGTTACAAATCTGTTGAACACCTTAAAAACCCACACAATGCGGTAAAGGTTAAAACAAATACAAGTTAGTTTATCCATAGGGTCAATGGCATTTGTTTTTTTCGAGCCATTTTTAAAACCAATTTCTTTATTTTGACTAAGAAAATTTGCATTTTTATAACGTTTGGGAAGGGCCCCTGGGTACTAATGAGGTTACTTTCAAAAAATTTCCGGATGGTATAAGTGAAATCCTGAATGTAAATTTTGTAGCTGTGTGCAGAAATCAGTAAGTGGCATTTGTATATCAATCATACGTTTTGCCAAAAGGCATTTTTTTTCATTATTTGCTTATTTTAGTAGGCCAAAACCTGGACCTCTTAACTAAATTCCTTTCAACATTCACAATTTTTGTTGAGCAAGCTTATACTTTTGTGAATCAATTACAACATATCACTAATCTACCAAAAAAAGTAACAATTAAGAGTGTTTAATGTTCAGAGTTATTTGGCCACATATATTTTTTTTGAAATTTATTATCTTTTCTCAATTGTTCACCAAAAAGGCATTTTTATGGCAAAACACATCTAGCCAATGTTAGTATTAAATATAGCTGCCAAAGTAATGCTATGGACCTGCCCACATATACACAGAATATAATCATAAAAAATCATGATGTTACTGACATACAATTGTGTGTTTTTTCCATTTGTTAAAAGGAAAAATTACATTTTGTTGATTTTTAGCAAAAAAATTTTACCTTTCCTACCCCAAAAATAACTCCTTCTACTCTGCATTTTGTACAGCAAAAATACCATCTGCTGGCCTTTTATGCAATGTTTAAAATGTAGATCTAAACCAAAAGGTACTATGTTCATAATATTTGTGCTTTTGGATTTAAATTAAAAAATCAATGTTTTTTCTTATTTTTTAGCCCAAAAATAGGGTTTTTTTGGCCAAAAACACCCCTGCAACTGCCACCACATTTTTGTGACACACCCATCAGTTTTCCATACATCTCTTAATTGGCCTTTGACCCCCCTAAAAGTGGTTGTGTTTTTGTTGTCCGAGGGGAGGGGTTACTCGAAAAATCAAGCACTTTTTGACGGCTTGATGCCCGCTCGCCTAATATGCCCTCTACAACTTGGGTTGGAGGGAGGGGCAAAAAAGTACAGAGTTTACAACGCTTTTGATGCACGTTACGTCCAATTTCAGACAAATTATTGCGAGAATTAAAAATAGATATCCTTTGTTCATAAGCCATAATTGTTGATCCATTGATTCATGTAATTGATGTATTGTGGGTGCGCAAAGGAGCCAATTTTATATCGAAATCTGCCCTTTTTGCCTCACACAATGCATCAGAATACGCTAATCAATGGAGCAGCAATAAACTTATGATTTGGGTGTGTTTTGTTGCTAGAACAATTTAAATGGGTCATGGCCCGATCACTTATAGCCTAGCCTCGTCCCCAGGGACCCCAGATTTTACCGGAAGTGGTCCACATTTTGGTATCAGAAGAAAGCTACTATTTTTTCTCACATTTAGCCAGTGAAATCTTAGGGCTAAAGGATGTTTGGTTTGGATGTTATGAGTGAAAAAATTGCCTCCATTTTGGTCACCATATACTTACACAGTACTCTATTGGATTACAAAATCACGTTGTTAGCGCTCACATCAAAACGGTATGAAAATCGGCTCGAAGTTTAACCGATGGGGTTTTGGGGTGAAGGCCATTCTATCAGATGAAAACCTTTATATACTTAAATCGGCGGGCCTCCCCCTTTAATCATGGAGTAACTGGCCGTTACTGGTAAAACCTCGGTATAGATATACCCAACGGTCCCTATTACATTTTGACCAACCTGATCTTTTGTATGAATATGTTAGTTCAATGTACAGATTTGGTTCGAAATTTTATAATAACTTAACTCTTCCAGACAAAATACGGCACTATATTTTTAGAATAAAAACAAAACAAAAAAAAAAAAAAGCGACATCATGTAGGAAACGTACTAGGTTCTCATTCTATAGTGCGGCCGCCTCTGGGATTCAATTAAACATTTTTGAGTGAAGTCCAATTTCAAATAGACCCAAGAGTAGGACTTTACATTGCATTTGTAATAAAGTGAGATTTTGCATCTGCTACACTGCACAATATTCTATGAAAAGTAACTTAAATGGTCATTTTGAAGCCCTTTTGTGACAAATATCTCATTCAAATTTTAATAGAATATAAAACGATCACAGTTGAATGAATTAGCAGGAGGCATTTTATCATGTTTTGTATTTATTCTCTCTTCTGCAGTCTTTATGACATTCCAGGTTTCTGTGGCATAAACTCAATGAAAATACCTACTTTCTGGTCATATTCGCAAAATATGAATAGCAATTCTGAACTCAAATGCGGAAATTATCCAATAGACGAAGTAATCACATATACATTATCACAAGACAAACCGAATATCACTTCTCTATATCATTCGACATTATTAACACTTCAAACAACCATAATTTATCTAATTGAATTTGTTTTTTTTCTTTAAACGTGTCAAATAAATTTAAATTTAGGTGCAATGTTTTGTGAAGGGTTTCTATCTCTTTCGCTTTCCTCACCGGTGTTTAGTTACATAAAGCGACAACATGCTCGAACAACACTAACACGCGGAAGTGTAAAATATTCTATGTCAATATTATATTAAATACAAATTTCAGTTAGCCAAAATCTACCGGACCTATGTCCAAAGCGGCAGATGCAAAAGGTACATAACAGAGATTGATTATTTTTACATCATTAACAATGTTTTTCTGAAAACTATAACAACACTCGGATAACAACCATCGTATACTGTACCACAGTAAAAATTATATGTTTTTTTGTTTCAATTTCAAAATCAAAGTTCTTATAACATTGTTGCCAAATAATTGTACTTTTTAGATATGAATCATCGTAAAGTCCTTCCTACGTGGAGTGTAGCATTAAAGGGAGAGTGTGCGCTCCCCCTTTATCTCTAGTAATCGCTTCAAAACCTACCTGAGAAAAAATCACGGATCGTACCCCCTGCCTTGAGTTAGTGTGGAATGCTTCTAGATCTGCAAACAAAAAATAACCACTCACCAAGACTTTTTGCGGATTGTCGATTTTCCTCTAGGAAGTTTAGGGATGTAGGAGTCGATGGTATGAAAATTTTGCAACAAACGATTTGTCGCACAGTTATGATAAAAAATGACTGTATCACGACTCTTAAAACACCATAAATGTGTATACACCGCCAAACTACGTTATTTGCATCCCTGTGACCAGCTCGTGGTAGAAAAAACGATCTCCGGGATAATTATTAGCTCCTACAAAGAAGATAAGATAATTTTATTAATCTTAACTCGAGATCTTATCATGTGTGATATAATTCTCGAGATCGTATCTCGGGATATTTTATTATCTTGAGAAAATTTCCAAAAATATGTCTAACATGGGTCACCTCCTAGGCTGTGTGGTATCGCAACACTCCACTACCCGAACCCCTTCAAATACCATAGATTCGCATGTTTTTTATTCCAGTTATTAATTCCAAACCCAATAATTTTGAATTAAAGTTTGTTCTATTTGGGGAAGAATTGGCAAGAATCAGACACTATTGCTATTTCATCTTTATAACTTTTTGCTATGTTTTTTATATATTTCAATATCTCAAATCTCCAACTCACCCATTTTGCTAAGACTGCGGTTACTACTACTTACTGCCAAGTTAGAATCCCACATTTTTGTATTCATTTACTTTTTCGCTCACTCCAACGTGGACCCCCCGCTAGATTGAATTATGCATTGATATGATAACATTGCCACATTACGATACATTACATCAAACCTTTTCAAAAAGCACTCGATCTATTAAAGATCCAATTTAGGCAGGAAATCGCCGCTTTTTTTCATCCCAATGAATTTTGACAAGACATTCTCACTTTAAACAAACCCCATTATATCGGTGAGTATAGCTCTCATTACACTAATGAAATCCAATAGCTTCTAACTTCTCTTTCTATCTACGAAGCAAAATTACTTCAGAGCGAACTATTTGCGCCCTTTATCGTTTATCTTTCCTGCGGCATTTTTTTTCAGCTCGTACGTGCGCAAGTTGTGTGTTCACAGCATGTGGAATCTTCCTTTTCAGAAAAAAAAAGTTCTTGGTGAACTCTCTCCTTCTCCTCCTTCCCTTATTTTACGTCCCCTTGAAAACTCTTCATTTGTTTAGATACCCATGCCGGACCCCTTCGAATGACACACCGCTCTAGATTTATCTAGCCTTAAAAGTTTCCGAGAATATCTTCTCAGATCATCCGTATTCCTCTCATGCTCGATTTCTATATTAAAAAATAAATAAATACAATTTTTCAAATGCGGCATATTTCTTTAAAGATAGTACTGACCAAAATGTATGCTATTGAAATGGACCACCACAACAGACACTCTAAACACGAAAATGTATGAAAGTAAAAATACAAAAAGAGCCAATGGATGGTGTAAACGAATTATATCGCAAAGACGACCATCTAATGCTGAATGAAATGGGTACAGGTCCAACGGACAGAGCCGGTGTGGAATTAATTATAGCTAGTCCGCCGGCAGTCGGGCCCCATAGACGACATCGGAATACAACGCGTGAAACTAATGTTACTTGAATGAACTCAACCTGAATCAAGTGCCCTATTCTTTACCAGTTGTACAAGCCGACTATGAGAACGGCGGACAATATTATTACTTCTACAACACCGGTCTAGGTTACAAAAAGAACCAACAGAGACATGAGTCGTCAAGAATAAGGAAATGCCCTCACCGACTAGTAAAAGATGTCGATGGGAAGACTTGTTGGTCGACCTTTACGGATGTGCGAATCAAGGGCAAATTAGTGATTTTGGAGTCTGTCATGCAGTCGACAACCTCTGGAAGAAATTCTGTATGTCTGGACGCCAGAACTGCTGTCCTTCACGTCAACGCAATTCATGATCAACGTACCCCTCCCATCTTACGCTGTGGGGTAAGACGAGCAGGAACTCTGATGCCAATTTTGTCATCATCGTCATTGTGCACTGTTCCACATCCTCATTGGTTGTAGCTTCTCATTACAAAGCGGAAGATACAACTGTTGCCATGACCAAACCTGAAAGCAATCTCCACAGTTTGGCACCGCAGCTTCCGTAGAGGAAAACCCATAAAAAAATCATCACACCTGAAATCTGAAACTCCATCTCTACATAACGTTCGTCAGAGCTGTGGTACAACCTAATCGAATCCAGTCCCTACCGATGCCAGACAGGGCCAACCAACATCTGAAGAAGGCCAATGACTGATATTCCTGATGCTGAGGAACACAAACAGTGTTCCTTCCAGAAATCACTGGACAGTAAGAGCCAGATAATCCGCATCTTTTCTACCACTAGCAAAGACTCTGGATCATCATAGCTGACGAGTCCCCATGGATTAGAACTAGTCCCAATGCTATGCTAGAAAAAGAAGGGCCATAATACCAAGGTCTAGTGGCTGCCTGTGAAAACAGAGGATGTCTACATGCTTTCCAATAGAAGCAGAGTTTTCAGCGTACATCACTCAACAAATGGCTGGCATCCTTGGGCATTCGTCCCTAGGGAAAGAGGAACCTATCTAATAACTGATACAGGCAGCCAAAATTGCACTGAGAGCGAGCTTTGTCATCTGGTTCAGCAGATTCTCAAAGGCATTCAGACAGATAGAGCTACAAGCAACTCCAGCAATATCATCTAAGGGAAGTGGAATGGTTGAGCGCTCACAAAACCAGGTTTAACCCGCCAAAGTCTGGTCCAAAGTCCAGAGACCTTAGAACACACTAATCTAGACAAAGAGATACAGCATAAGCTTAAGGTGACTTTTTTCCCCTACTAAGTCACCTTCACAGAGAGGAGTGCTTATCTTAAAACGGATAAAAGTAGGCTCCGAAGGTGACAGCGCTGTTGTTACACCAATCATGCCAATGAACTATTCCTCATATATCGGATTTATAAACTGAGTTCAATTAATAAACACTGAAACGGAACACATGAAGCAAATAAAAATCATACATAGCATAGCATAGCACCACGTCTGATTAAAGGTTTAAAATGTGTCTTTTGAAGTTTCAAAAATGAGGAATAAAAAAATAAATGCGATACGTGTATTTTCCCTATAATTTTGGCAAATCGTGTAGCATTTATGTCTGTATCGGTTAGTCAGAATAGACACGAGATTAGTATATGCAAGATCCTGTGTTTATTAACTCGTTAATGTTACACTTCTTTCCTTTAGCATAATCAGGTGTTGTACTAACTACACTTAACGATGATGAACACGCACATCAACAGTTCTTCACTGAAGCTGCAGCTGCGGTAGGGGAATTCTGCACGTAGGCAAGCCAAGCTAGCGCGGGTACGTTGAGTTGATTCAACACGCCTATCCGTCTTATTTTAGGAGTGCTTAGCTGCGTGCACGGTAGTAAAACTCATAATAGGTCGCTGTCATTTAGCGCTTGTAGACGAAATTCATTAGGTACTCAACCAATTATCTAATACAACGCAAGTGCACTTAAATATCGGGGCTATCGCAATAAAAATTGAGTAAAATGAACTTGTATGGCCACATTTATTAATCAAAATTAGTTGTGTAGATAAAAACAAAGCTTGTAAGTTCTCTCCTGAACCCGACTCTTGGAGTACGCAGTTAAGTGCACTAAATCGTATTCAATTAATTATAAAGTCAGCACTCATAAAGCTGAGGACCGTTCACAAGAAGTGTTTCTTCAAGTGCAACAATCAAACTATAATGCAAGAATATATCATCTACTGCTCTTCAACATATAGTACAAAGTGTGCTGAATTTGGATCCTTATCTGGTTCTCGGGCAAAGCAATTTCTTTCATTCCCAAACAAGATCTATATCGCTCCTCTCTTTCTCTCAAGATTGTGCTTTCTCAAAACAACCAATATAAAAACATGCTTAATATGACCAACGAAATGGCCCTTAATTGGCCATCAAAATACTAGAGAGAAAGTTACTTTTGCAAACCTGTAAATTTTTAGACTGAACTATATAGAAAAGTTTTTCGAGGGTTTTGAACCGCGTATCTCAATTATGTTTACAGATCTGAAACATTCAAACTGCTCATATCGCTACCTTAAGATTAATTAAATTACTCTAATTATATTTCTCAGTTGATGTCTAGGTGTTTTGTAATTGTATATACTTGACAAAGGCAGGTTTTTCTCGCCGAAATGCATTGTTTGTCCATTTATGTCTTGTTTGTTCGCCCTATACAAGTTGGGATGAGCATTTTATTCTTATCTTTGCTGTCTTTACTCATCTCTCTATATAATTTTGGGTATCCTTGCTGTGGTTCTCCCACTAAAACGGTTGGAACTAGGTTTCACACTTGAATGTTCTAATTACAACTTGAGCTTTCTTATGTCAGATTTGCTCATTCCTTTATTTCTATTCTTATATATACACCTGGCACAAAAAGTATCTCGGCATGTTTTTCGATCAGTATTGTGCCAAAGTCAGACCATTTTGAAAGTTTTCGAAATATACATTTTGTTGCCTAGGTCTTAAAAAAAAAAAAAAAAAAAACAACTTTTGGTTTTGGGGGTTTGTGTCTTTCGGGCGTTCTATCTCAGCCATTTCTGCACGCTTTTTTACAAACGAGGTATTAAATGAAAGAGCAAGACCTAGGCAACAAAATGTATATTTCGAAAACTTTCAAAATGGTCTGACTTTGGCACAATACTGATCGAAAAACATGCCGAGATACTTTTTGTGCCAGGTGTATTTTGAATCATTTGTGATATTTTTACATTGAATATAATGTTACGATAGTCTGAATAAATGTAAAAACTTTGACAATATCGATGTGTAGCTTCAAAGTGAAAATTAGAGCGCGCAAACCTTTACTTCTCATCGTATGGTAACTAAAATATAATATCATCAGATTTGTTCACCTGAACTTTATGACTTTCTCGAACATGTTTATCATATACAGCCATTTTTTTAAAAAAAAAAAAAAAAAAAACTTTGCTGTCTTTACTCATCTCTCTATATAATTTTGGGTATCCTTGCTGTGGTTCTCCCACTAAAACGGTTGGAACTAGGTTTCACACTTGAATGTTCTAATTACAACTTGAGCTTTCTTATGTCAGATTTGCTCATTCCTTTATTTCTATTCTTATATATATTTTGAATCATTTGTGATATTTTTACATTGAATATAATGTTACGATAGTCTGAATAAATGTAAAAACTTTGACAATATCGATGTGTAGCTTCAAAGTGAAAATTAGAGCGCGCAAACCTTTACTTCTCATCGTATGGTAACTAAAATATAATATCATCAGATTTGTTCACCTGAACTTTATGACTTTCTCGAACATGTTTATCATATACAGCCATTTTTTTTTATTTGAAAGAATATAGGTTCGCATGGTTTGGTACAACAGACTCGTATGACCAAAATAACCAAATGTTATCTCATAAGCAACTGTTGTTGCTATATCATAAGCAATTGTTATTGTATCATATGCAACAATTAGAGGCAACAGCGCTTTTAGCCTGCTCACGATGATAAAGCGCTATCTGGTTATTATTATTTTATATCATAATTGTTTTATCATAGGTAATTGCTGTTATATCACAAACAATTATATTATAATCAATTGATATTACGTTTGAGCAAATTGTTAGTGTCATAAACAATTGTTATATCATAAGCAAAATTGTTATATCATAAACAGTTGTTATAGCATAAGCAATATGCAATTGTAGTTATATCATAAGCAATGGTTGTTATATCATAAGCAATTGATGTTATATCATAAGCAAAATGTTATTATATCATCAGCAATTTTAATTTATTTCAATTAAAGTTATTATGCCAATAAAATTAGCATAATAACTATAATTGAAATAAGTATCAATCATGGCTCTGAAACAAAAATACGGCATGTGGCTGTCAGTTTAGGTTTACAGTTTTGAAAATTTTACAGTTGGTTTCTGTATATACGCAGAACAATTAGAAAAAAAAACAGTCCGTTATTTTTTAACCGAATCCGTAAAAATACATTCCTTTCTAACAGTCTAGTATTTTCCAAATGCGAAAAAAGACATAATCGACACCCAAGTGCAGAAGCATTCAAAATTACAAGTATACCAGCAATAAGTATTAGCTTAATTGATGGGTTATTATATTTGATAATAACAATATCAAATATAAGAAGGTCATATGCTGTCAAGTTAATATTAATAGCATTACAACAGTTTTTTTGTGGTCGTGAAAACATGTATAATGTGAGAAATGTATGGACCTTCTTACCTTCAAGGTCATTTCGCCGTGTAACATGATGAATATACTCTACCTTCCATGCATTATGGTCTTTAGAATAAAGGCATAAATTTGATGGCGTTTCAATGATAACATTAAAATGGTTTGAGTGTCATCTTCAAGAGCCTGTTGGTTTTTTAATGAAATAAGAGAATAGCACAAACAAAATGTCATTTTTTATTTCAAAAAAACCTGCAAAATATTTATTTTTGGAGCTTTTGTACAGTAAATTAATTACTTTAAATTTCACTGTAATTTTTTTACAGTATGATCACATATTTTTGTGTGGACCCCTAATGAAAGCATTAGTTTTCAAGCTTCTTTGAAAAATTTGGGTATTTTTTGAAAATAATTTATTTTGAGACTGACAATGTCGAAAATTTGTTTTTTTTTTTTTCACACGGGCGGTAAGTACGCTGTGTTGCGCGTTAAAGCCGAAGTTGACTTGAGTTTTTTGTTTTAAAATAATTAGAATGAATTCAAGAAAAGCGTGGGAACCTTTCAAACATCCGATTATGCTGGTACTAAAATTCATAATTGATTATTTGCTAATCTGATCTGTAGCTAGAATGAATTCCCTATATCACACAATTTTGACACTTTTCAAAAATCACGGAGCGGACCCTGCCTTGTGTTTACTGGGAAGATGCGCCTAGATCTAACAACACGAATACCGCTACCTCCTTTTTTGCGGTGATTATCAGGTTGCTAGTCCTTTGACGTACGGGATATATATACTTAAATAAAACAATAAATATCGGTACTTATAAAGTGCCTTTACAACTTTTATCAAAGAGCTTTCTTTACATCATATTCCTTCCACTGCTGCAGGAAATCATCAGAGTTTCATGTAAGCGGCTTGCAGTCAGTTACGCGTAGAACATATCAACAATTAGATTGTGCTATTCCTCTAACCTCATAAACAATGATAAACGAAAGGGAAAAACACATACTTTTCGACCTTTTCCTTCTCAAAATAAGACTTATTTCCAAAAATACCAACCTTTTTCAAAAGTTGTTTTAATGCTTTCAAAGAAGCATTGGAGTCCTGTCTCATGTAGGAATGTGTTTTTATATCAGTGCTGCTCTTAGTTTTCTTGTTTGTGATTAGGAGCATTGAAGTCCTGCCTCATGTAGGAATGTGTATTTATATCAGTGCTACTCTTAGTTTTCTTGTTTGTGATTAGGAGCATTGAAGTCCTGCCTCATGTAGGAATGTTTTTTTATATCAGTGCTACTCTTAGTTTTCTTGTTTGTGATTAGGAGCATTGAAGTCCTGCCTCATGTAGGAATGTGTTTTTATATCAGTGCTGCTCTTAGTTTTCTTGTTTGTGATTAGGAGCATTGAAGTCCTGCCTCATGTAGGAATGTGTTTTTATATCAGTGCTACTCTTAGTTTTCTTGTTTGTGATTAGGAGCATTGAAGTCCTGCCTCATGTAGGAATGTGTTTTTATATCAGTGCTACTCTTAGTTTTCTTGTTTGTGATTAGGATCATTGAAGTTCTGTCTCATGTAGGAATGTTTTTTTATATCAGTGCTACTCTTAGTTTTCTTGTTTGTGATTAGGATCATTGAAGTTCTGTCTCATGTAGGAATGTGTTTTTATATCAGTGCTACTCTTAGTTTTCTTGTTTGTGATTAGGATCATTGAAGTTCTGTCTCATGTAGGAATGTGTTTTTATATCAGTGCTACTCTTAGTTTTCTTGTTTGTGATTAGGATCATTGAAGTTCTGTCTCATGTAGGAATGTGTTTTTATATCAGTGCTACTCTTAGTTTTCTTGTTTGTGATTAGGAGCATTGGAGTCCTGTCTCATGTAGGAATGTGTTTTTATATCAGTGCTACTCTTAGTTTTCTTGTATGTGATTAGGAGCATTGAAGTCCTGCCTCATGTAGGAATGTGTTTTTATATCAGTGCTGCTCTTAGTTTTCTTGTATGTGATTAGGAGCATTGGAGTCCTGTCTCATGTAGGAATGTGTTTTTATATCAGTAATACTCTTAGTTTTCTTGTATGTGATTAAGAGAACTGAAGTCCTGTCTCATATAGGAATGTGTTTTTATATCAGCGCTGATCTTAGTTTTCTTGTTTGTGATTAGGAGCATTGGAGTCCTGTGTCATGTAGGAATGTGTTTTTATATCAGTGCTACTCTTAGTTTTCTTGTTTGTGATTAGGATCATTGAAGTCTTGTCTCATGTAGGTATGTATATTTATATAAGTGCTACTCTTTGTTTTCTTAAAATAGGCAAGACGTACTCAAAACCAAACCTATCAAAGCCTCTTCAAGTTCTTGTTTTTCGGTTTTGATGATGTTGTGAACGATACTTAGCAATTTATGTATCTAATTGTCTTTGCGTGCTTTTTTGACAATTTATGAATTCGCTACCAGTAATTGATAGCCCAAGTAATCAATCACATTGGGCTTAGAGAGATATGCATTAATTATGCCACAAGTACGCTCACACTACCGCGTTTGCTCTCGCTCTCTTGATTCAAACGGAAAGCATTTGATATAGGTTCATTAAAGTTTAATTAATGAATAATACCAACTTACATGCACGAGTCTTGAGTGAAACCATGCGAACCTGAATTGTTTGAAATCAAATCATGACGATTGACGTATTTGTGACTGTACTTAGAGAGTCACGTAAGTCCTAATGGGCAAATATGGCATTATTATGTTCCAGTCTTTTATACAATACTTGTACTCTATTACCAGATATCCCTTCCTCAAATATATTGAACTTAGAGTTGGACCCAGGAATTTGGGATTTTTTTTTAATTTATAGTTTTTTACTTTTTACTTTTTTTTGGCATTTTTTTTGCTAATTGAGCACTTTTAGTTGCGTAACTTTTCATGAAATATTTTGAAATTTTACAAAATCAAAAAACAATAGCCTGGGTCCACTTGGACCCCCATTTAATGCACCAACGTGACGGCCGGTGACAAGATTATCTATATATATTATAATATATATTATATTTGATCTTTGACCTTTTGTGGTTACCCATGAAGTAGACTGTTGCTACCAATTCAAATACAAATGAATATTAAAATTAATGTTTTCATTAACTAATTACATGATGATATGTAAATACCCTAAAATAGGCCCGAAATCTATTTTCAATATAACAAGTGATGGTAAAATATATGTACAGAAAAAGGCCTCATGAAAATCCTAAAATGTTTCAATCCCAACATTTGGGTTCTACATAATCAATTTAGTCTATTCCTAACTCAAATTAACCATTAGTTTAACTTTTAAGCGATAATGGGCGAGAGAAAAAACAACTTTTCGCGCGCATGGGAATTAATTTTGCGCACCTAATTTCCTAATTTCCGAACGGAACGAATGTTTCTTACATTTTGTTCAAGAATAATGGTGTCCGTTTGATAGCGTCCCAAATCTCATGGAAAAATTCCTATACTATGGGAAAGTGTTGTCGGGAGGTCCAAGTGGACCCCCAACGAGTGTGTAGAAGACCTTTTAGGCACTTTTAATTAGTGTTAAATTGGGTCCATACAATTACGAGAACGTATTATATTTGAAATAAAATGTTTAAATTAAAATGAGTACCAGATCTTCCTAGCTGAAACGACGCAGGTAGCAACCCCCCCCCACCCATAGCAAAAACAACTTATCAACCAAGGTGGAATATCTCACCGGTGTGTTCAATGCAGTGTTGGATCGAAGCCTTTCTAAAGCCCTCCTAAAACAATTCCATTGTTTCTGTCTGCTGTATTTCCCTTTCTGGAAGGATAGAAAAAAGGTCAACATTAAAATGAGTAATCATTTCATAAAGGGGTGGTACATGGGCTTTGAAGGGTTTCTAGTAATATCAATTGTGGAACTATAAAATGTACATTAAAAAGAAAACGATTGGAAGAATTCCAACCTGAGTAGAGGTCAGATAAGTAGATATTTTTAAAAGCGAAATGACAAGTGCAAACGAACGATTAAAATCATCTGCCTATAAATCAAATCGCAGCCACTTGTTGCCTAAGGTCGTTAAATCTTTTCACACGCATTTAGCAAATCAATTCGGTGCTTACTCTCTAATATGATCATTTGATGATTATATCTCAAACCAGAATAATCATTGCCGTCAGACATGGCCATAAACTTCGATATTAACGGGGCGCACAAAACAACCTAGTAGCCATTAAGATAGACTAATGTAAGAAACACAATGTTAAGCTATGTGGATCATTTGACTATTATGTTATCCATCTGTATTTTCACATGATTAGGAGAAGTAAATCATGGTATCTTGCAACAAACTCGATGGGCTAATTTTCAATATCAGTTGATCTTTTTTCATTATTTTAAAACACTGCTTATAAATGTATATCTAAGAAATAAAAGGCATTGTGTAGCGGCAACAGTCGTCAAAATCAAGCAAAAAATAAAACCTTTTCTGATTACCACTAGTATAGCCCCATACCAAAAAGACCCCAATCAAAATCTGCACTCTTTTGCACTGGCCTACTAAGATGGGTCTTGTTGTAAATCGTAGATGCTAGGTCCGTTCGTTTAAGTTATGTTGGCACCATTTTGTTAAAAGCGCCAGATTTCCCGTGTGCTCAGTTGTAACATTTTTCAACCCTAGTAGATTCTATAAGTTATAACACCTAATGAGTTTGTGGCTTTTGAGATGTGTTTCCAAAAACACTGTCCTATGACAAGGCGGTAGTTTTTTTTTCATGCTGGACTGCGATATGATCGGAAAAATGGCCTAATTTTAACATTTTGTTTAAAAGAAAAAATGCTGAGCGATTATAATTGCCAGAGAGAGGGTAAACCACCAATTTAGTACAATGGACATGCTAACTGCAGTCTGGTGGAAATACGGCCAATTATATACCTATGTTTGTTTGGATCCAAGATGGGAAAATATTCGGATCCAAACAACATAATAATGATAAAATTGGATGATCTACGCCCACAGATTTAGTCCAATATTTATTGGTATGCTATGAGTAAAATAGTGGGCTCGATTGCGTCCCGCCCATGCGTCTCGCAATTTTTATGCAACTCACTATGATAGCTCGACAAATAAATATGGGCTCAATAAGTCCACTTTTACATCAAAATCTGCTCCCACTTCGAATGTCAAATTGTCTTTGTACGGCACGATATGCTAAACCCCTGAACACTACATGTCTTTCTACTAGCATTGCTGATTAGCTAATAACAACATAATTATATTCATTTCAATAAACAACTGAAATTCAGCTACTGCTTTCAAATATTTAAGTCCCAGCCCTCTTCAGCCCTACCACCATTCATCCATTCATACCATGATACTGATTGCCTCAAATAATGACTTAAGTTCCTTTGCAACCAATCGACAGTGAGTTTAAGGTCTGTATTACTTATTTCGTTCAGCAGTCCCCATTGTGCTCATCTCACATCAAACTTATGGCCTAAAAATCACATCAAACACTTCAGAATTGTTGTAGTTGTCATTTATTTCACTTATGTAAAAAAACGCTTGTTTGTAGCATATTTAGTAAAAAAGTTAACCTGAATAAATACCATTTTTTTCCTAAAAAGTTACGTTGCTTACTTATCGCGTCATTAAAATGTCATAGTATATCACATTTAGCAAATTTGTATGTAATTAGAGAAAAGATACAGACCTCCAATTTGATTCGAAAAATATATAATTTGAATAAGAGGGAGAGGTGCCAACTTGCCACCCCTCCTTGGGAGGATGTGTTACAAAAATAGCGCCGAAGGACAAGGGTTAAACACTGCGGTTGGCCTATATAATGCGGCCAAAAATCAAGAAAAAGAGAAATGATAGCGATAGTGATAGACATGAAGAAAACTAATAAGATTTAAAGACGCGTGAAGATAGAAAATACGAAGATGAAGAAATGGGGTTACAAAAATACACTCTGTGATTTACCACGGCTGTATAGCCTTTTGGAAAATTACAGCATAATCATGATAATAATCATACATACAGGAGCAGTTAGATATTTTTAGTAGGTATGTGCCTTCCATGTTTTCTAAAGTACGGTCTTGGCTATTAATTTTATTCTCGCAAAGAAATTGGGGTATTGGAAATGAAAGCAGGTTTTCTATAGAAAATAAAGAAGAGTTTCGAGATCTGCTCTCTAAATATGAAAGCGCTAAAACTCACTCTTTGAGAGCTAGTGGAGAGACAGCTCGTTTACGGAGTGGAGTTCACTCAGAGAAAAAAAAAAGCTCTCTGAAAAGAGCGGAAGTTACTTCAAAATAGTGGAAAAGCACTCCATAAAGATTGAAATTTAGCTCATTTACATTTAGCGAGTGAAATTTAGTCAAATTTGATGTCAATGTAGCCTGAAAAAGAAGACAACCTTGGATGAAAGTGCCTAAATGGAAAATTTGGGAACTATAGGGTCTTAGGAACACCAAAGAGGTGAAAAGGGGCCATTGATCGCGACACAACATCCTTGTATCACAAGATAATGATATTTTCCGTTCTCCGGGATGTTTGCTTTCCTATAATATCAGGTATCTTGGGATGCATAGGTACCGGTCATTCAAGAAGATATACGTGATTTGAGAGAAGGGGTTACAACAAAACACCGATGCCCAGAATCTTGAATGTAATTTATTATCTGAAATATTTTACTGGCGTTTGTTTTCGTTTTCTTGTGTGTATACAATGCATTGCGTTTGTAAGTGGTGACGACCGCGTGACGCACAATTGCATCTCTACTTTTTCAGCGTAGGCACACAAAACAGTGGACGTCCGCACTTTGTAACCAAGTGCAACTTTCTGTATAAATCGTAAAAGTGCATATAAACACTTGTTCGCACCTCGGTTCCTCGGGAATGATACAAACGACGTTTTGATAGTACATACTCACATACATGTCCTCGTTACTAGTGCTATACTTACGTCCACAGTTCAGTGGCACGTCAAACAAGTATGATCCCTTCTCATCCGCGTTTGTTCTATGTCCAATACCAACAGGGTACCCGGATAGTATTACGAATCGAAGGGATAGGGAGATCGCCACAAAATCAGCCCCATCCCCGTGTGATGTCGTGTACAAGTAGAATTACATCAAACAAGACAGTTATTGAAGTTAAGATTATGTTTCGTTCACCCTTCAAATTGTGGCCATTATACCAGTTTGGCTCATGTTTAGACATTCCACGAGAATCCGAGAAAGCACATGTAACCATCGCAACTGACGCAATTGTGTCTAACTCCATATCATAATTGTTAAAAAGACTATTTACTGCCATATCATAGACTTAACACTAAACCGTTTATCACTGAATCAAACGTTTATATTCCAATTTAATATGACAATTTATTATCGTTTATGTACAGCATTAGGTAGTTTGTTATATCCGATACCTGAAACGATTGCCCCATTAAATTCTACTTTAGACGTTAAAAATAGTACAGCCGATCATATTAATTCAGTTAATGTAATTATTAAACACACATCGAATCTATATTGCCGTGTAATTTGCCTTCAAAGTGCGAGTGTTTAATAAGATGGAACTAGTTTCAAATGAGTATCATTGTCGTTTACATCTCAAACCAATTGGCTGATCTGGTAATTGACAACGATCTACTGGTGAGGAATCATTCGACTCATTAACTATACCCGCAAATAGATTTCAATATTTATATACGCAAGATAGAGGAATGGTTGTTTTATTTATGTATTCATTCATTGATATGCTCAATTTGCTCATTTATGGATGTGCATTTGTTTTTATTGACACATTGGAATACGAGTGCACGTGACCTTGTTCTAGTCCGTTCAGAACAATGTCGCCAATAAATAATTGAGATATGAGGCAGAACTTCATTGCTCCTAATTACGCTTTCTTGTGTGAAGTTATCCATGAAAAGCGTCACCGGTGGTATCATTTTGCTATTTTTTTGAGATAGGCCTAATAATATTGTAAGATTCTCGATACTATAACTTGAGCTTTAAAATTATATAATGATTTGCTATGTTTTTTTAATTTCTTTGACATCTAAAATTTATCACATCTGGTTAAATTTTTCTTTTGTTTTTCTGGACTTAAAAAGGTCAACATCTCCAAAATGTCAGTTAGAACCATGCAATACTAACGTGACGAAATATTATTTTTGGAAGCTTTGATATTTTTGGAAATTAATATGAGAATGGAAAAGACGACAGAATTAATTCTTTCCCCCAAGGCGAAAGTATTCATAATTATTTTACTAAACTGTGGTATTATTCTTAATGCAAACAGAAGAACCATGGTAATTATGGAATTTAATAATACCAGCAAAAATGGAAGTTTTTGATTTTTTATTATTATTATATGGTTGCATTCGTAATATCTTAAAGAAGATTGCCATTTAAATGAAAAATAATCCTCACGGCTTTAAGCCAATGCTACACCGTTTCCCCGCTGTGTTAAAAAATTAACTTTCGACCTTTTCATTCTTTATAAATTGTTTAGTATCAGCACAAAATTTTGATTTCTATATACTATCAATATAATAACTTAACAAGGATGCCATTTAAATGTAAAACACCTCCAAAACAGCGCAACAGCAACCACAACTGGTGACGCCAACAACAACAACGCCAACGAAAACAACACACAAACACAACTCCAACAACAATGCCAACGCAGGAAGTCTGACCTCATGTAGGAATGTGTTTTTTTTTTATATCAGTGCTACTCTTAGTTTTCTTGTTTGATGATTAGGATCATTGAAGTTCTGTATCATGTAGGAATGTGTGTTTTTTATATCAGTGCTACTCTTATTTTCTTGTTTGTGATTAGGATCATTGAAGTTCTGTCGCATGTCAGGAGAATGTGTTTTTTAATATCATGCTACTCTTAGTTTTCTTTTTTGGGTTAGTGAAAAGCATTGAAGTCCTGTCTCATTTAGGCAATGTGTTATTTATATCTCAGTGCTACGTCTTAGTTTTTTTCTTGTTTTGATTAGGAGCATTGAAATCCTGTCTCATGTAGGAATGTGTTTTATATATTCAGTGCTACTCTTAGTTTTCCTTGTTTGTGATTGGAGCATTGATGTCCTGTCTCATGTAGGAATGTTTTTTTAATAGCAGTCCTACTCTTATTTTCTTGGTTTTGATAGGAGCATTGAAGTCCCTGTTCATGTATGAATGTTGTTTTTTAATATCATTGCTACTCTTATTTTTCTTGTTTTTGATTAGGATCATTGAAGGTCCTGTCTCATGTGGAATGTGTTTTTATATCGTGCTACTCTTAGTTTTCTTGTTTGTGATTAGGACATTGAGTCCTGCTCATGTAGGAATGTGTTTTTTATTCAGTGCTACTCTTAGTGTTTTCTTTTATGTGATTAGGATCATTGAAGTTCCCTGCCTCATGTAGGTATTTTGTTTTTATAGCAGTGCTACTCTTAGTCTTTCTTGTTTGTGATTAGGGAGCTTGAAGTCCTGTCCATGTAGGAATGTTGTTTTTAATATCCAGCTGCTACTCTTAGTTCTTGTTGTGGTAGGAGCATTCATGACGTCCTGCATCCATGTAGGACATGGTTTATATCAGTGCTACTCCCAGTTTCCTTGTTTGTGAGTAGGGATCATTGAATAGAAAGATGTGACACACATTGCCATAGGACTGCGTGTGTATGTGTGTGTGTGTATGTATGTTGGTGTCCTGTGTGTGCGTGCGCGTTGTGTTTGTTTTGTTCTCAACGTGTAAATGTGATATACCACATTTGGAACGCTTTTGTTGTTCATAATATCGAAAGGAACCTTTCCGGGCCTAAAATTTCATGAGTGATGAGAAAAATTAAATTCTTCTAAACCTAATCTCAATTGGATGGAAGTAAAGTGTGGATCGATATTTGTCGATTCGGGTCCTCCCCTTAGGTTTAACTCATTATATATTTAGAACTGTAAATACTATTCCGCGATAAATAACATTTGAATACTTCTGTTATTAAAATTTCGATTATACTACTTATACAATACGGATTATACAATTTCCTTAAAGATACTTTTAAATAAATTTTATTTTTAGTTGCACACATGAGTGGTTCTTTCGGTCAATTGTTATCCTCTCATTTAAGTTGGCTTTGTCTGCCGTTAATGAAAAAAAGTAGCCACACAGATCAGGACCCAAAAAAGTACTTTAGTTCGTCCTGCCAGTTGAGCCAACAACAAAGATGATTAGGCGTTCCGTTCTGCTGCGTTCACCATCACCCACTTGGATGAGTGTCCACAAAACAGAAGATCGTTCTGGCTCCAAGACGTTGAATCAAATTCCCTATTTTTTTTTTGTTTCTGAGAGATAGCACGTGGCAAGGTCTAGTCTTTGCACTGGGCCGTTTCCATCGCCAGTGTATATGCAATATTGTGCGATGATAGGAATATGATTATAACGATTTTAGTATCAAGGCTACACAATCGTATAGCCCTGGAGCTAGCACCCATTTGTACACATCTCAAGTACAAAAGGTGTTTATTGATTTATATATTTTGACAGACTGACCGGAACCCCTGAAACACGATTCTTAAGTCCGCACCAATAAGTTGCACATTTTTTATCCAAAGCGGAGCAATTTTAAAATTTGACCCTTTACAACTGAAATTGACCCTTTTATTGATTGTTTGTGTTTTTAGCCATAAACTCTGAAACTTTAGGCTGTACATATTATTACAAACTATACATTTTCTGAATCTTATGGTAAGACACATAAGAATTGGGTTGCTTTTCAACATGATGGGCTCAATTTACAAATTTGACCCCTGTACAAACTTTGTTTTGGCCCCCTCTCCTTAAGGCACCACTTGCGGCACTACGAATTATGTTGCAGGGGTTCCTGTCAGTCTGTCCCACATGATTTAAACACTCAAACCCCTTTTGTACTTGAGATGTGTTACAAATGTGTCCTAGCTCCCGGGTTATTATGATAAAAGGCAAAAAATGCCTAAAAATCAAAAATGAATTGAAATTAATTGTAATTCGTGAGCTAACACTCATAGGGTGTCCCCAAATTACATGTAGAAAAATTATGTTGGGCACATAGGGAACATAGGGAAAATATCACATACTTAATTATACCACAATTACGAAAAAATTATTTTTTTTTTACCCTAAGAGATTTTCGGCCCGAAAATATGATCAGGGCCTACGGTTCCAGGACCATATGCTCCTGGTTCATAAAACAATCTGGAGAAATATTCTAAGTCAAATTTGAATGCACATGCATTGCTCCAGGAGCATATTTGTCATATGCTCCTGGAGCATTGTGCATTCAAATATGCCCCAGAGCACTGTCAACATTTCTTGTGCATCTGGCATGTTTTTGGCAGATTTTGAATATTTATTTTCTATGTTTAAAAATTTGACTGGTGTTAAGTGGATTAACACTTCAACTGATTATAGTAACCACTGTACAAAATACCTGCAATAAATTTCGTTTGAAACTATTGTCTACTCTTTAGACATCCATGTTGTTTTTTATTTAAGTTATTGATATAAATCTTGAAAACGTGCGTGAAATTGGTTCTAAAAGTCCCAAAAAACGGCTGAAAATAACTAAACCCCAAGCGGGAAATTTGGACGAACAAAAAAACCCTGAAATGCTGAATTCAGGGGTTTCCCTGAAAGTGACATCTGTGAAAGTCCATTGATTAAGTTTGGAAATGCAAATGGTCAACAAATGTTATGGTGCAATATTTTTATCATAGACGGGATAAAAACTTATCCACGTGATCCTTTACCTTGAGCATTAATATTGAAGCATTCAAGATAAAACGAAATAAAGGTTCAATCTTTAAATTCAGAATACTGATGGCGCGTTACGCCGTTTCGACAGCGCGTGATTGGCCCTCGGACCATTCAGCAAACACTCTCCATTGACATGACATTGCAGGCCCCTAAGTGGCGGGGGGTAGTGATGACCGTTGACTAACATGGTGTGAAAAGTCGCTGTTGCTAAGCACACCCAAGGGGAAGGTCTTATAGAGTACGTCACACGTCTCATAATACGTCCCATGTTCACCTAATTACAAGACATTTAGATATTTACAATCACGTATGGTTTTTGCTGCGTTAACAAGCCGCGAAACATGTCAGATGATAGCTGATGATTTCTTATATCATAGGTCTGTCAGCGCTGTGCCAATTCTTTCTTACTTACAACTCTTCATAACAACCCCATCAATTAGTCGTCACAAGTTGGTACCCGACTTGTTTAACACTTCAAGTGCCCAAGGAGGGGGGGGGGGGGGGGGGTTTCCATAGTAACCAACATTAGATTTTTTTGGCGATTTCGCGGTTACGCAATCAATTTTTCAAGGAGTTTTTTGCTAATTGGTCTGATTTATGATACTACGCTTCTCCTGATACAAAAAAATTTTAAACCGCCCACGGCTTTCCATTAGAATAATTAGGGGGGTCCCTAGGACCCCCCCTTGGGCACTAACGGAAGTGAAAAAAACAAGATATTTTTACTCTAATTAAAAAATTAAGTATTAATCTTGGGATTTATTGGTGCTTATATATATACTTTAAGGAGGAATTAAAACTTAAGAATTAAACTACTTAAACCTTTTAAACCTTTATATGCTGATAGCATCAATTTTAATTTTGTCAATGCCGTGCTCTTAACTGTGTAAGTCTATGGGAAAAATAGGCCGTTTTGAGTTTCTGAGAAAAATACAAGGATGGTATAAATTTGGCTCATATTTTGCAATGATTATTTTAATTGGTTATTCTAGACAGTAGAAAAGGATTATTGTGGTTCAACCTTATATGGAGTTGCTGATGAATGGCAATGTGCGAACCACTCTGTTTCGAGAGTGATAATTTCCAATTGGCCATACGTCATAGGTCACAGTCGGATTGTCATTTTTATTTTGGGTATGTGGTTCTTACGTGACACAGCCCACTCTGACCCCAACCTCATTTGTGTTAGTACAAAAACGTCATGATCGAACTCCCACGGGAAAGTGGTTACTGGGTTGGGTCCCCTGGGACCCCCCTTGGGCCACTAACGGAAGTTTTTTTAGCTTGGGCACTTAAGGTGTTAAAAGCAATACGTATGTATGTTTTCGCACAATAATCACAAACCAACTAATAAATGTTCTCTGATATAATACTGTCATGTCACTAGTCTTTTCAATTTTAAGCCCCAAAGCCAAGACCAAATAACTAAACACCGCTTGGTTTTGCCATTTCATTTACTATTACACGTCCTGAATTTATACTTCAAGATTATTGATGGCGCATTCGGACAAGACATTCGGATTCGAATAGGTCTACAATCAATCCGTATGAGAAAAAAAAACCCAAAAAACAAACACAAAAAAACAACAACGGTTGAAGCACGTTTATTTTGGAGCTCAAAATCCTTGTTTGTACACTTTTTGTTGGAATCGACCATTGGTGTTGTACTATAGGCCACAGGGGGCATATAAGCAATGTTAAGGACATAAACAAAACAAAACAAACAAAAAAAAAACAAGCAAAAATAGAACAAAAGAATAAAAACGAACATGAAACAAATAAAACAACAAACAAAAACGGTTGATGGGTTCATTTCCGCCAGACATGTATGGCAAGTATATTGCGCAATAGAACAGATAAACCTGGTTTTTCGTCGATAAGCCTGGTTTTTTCGATTGAAAAACCTGTTTTTTCAAATCGAAAACCTGGTTTTTCAATTCGATTGTCAGGGTTTTTTTGATAAACCTGGTTTTTCAATCGAAAAACCAGGTTTTTCGAATTCGATTGTCATAGTTTTCGAAAAACCAGGTTTATCGACCGAGAACCTGGTTTTTCAATCGAAAAACCAGGTTTTTCGAATTTGATTGTCATAGTTTTTGATAAACCTAGTTTATCGAGCGAAAAACCTGGTTTTCGCCGATAAACTTGGTTTTTCAATTCGATTGTCATAGTTTTTTTGATAAACCTGGTTTTTCAATCGAAAAACCAGGTTTTTCGAATTTGATTGTCATAGTTTTTGATAACCCTGGTTTATCGACCGAAAAACCTGGTTTTCGCCGATAAACTTGGTTTTTCAATTCGATTGTCATAGTTTTATTTGATAAACCTGGTTTTTCAATCGAAAAAAACAGGTTTTTCGAATTTGATTGTCATAGTTTTTGATAAACCTGGTTTATCGACCGAAAAACCTGGTTTTCGCCGATAAACTTGGTTTTTCAATTCGATTGTCATAGTTTTATTTGATAAACCTGGTTTTTCAATCGAAAAACCAAGTCTTTCGAATTCGATTGTCATAGTTTTTGAAAAACCAGGTTTCTCGATCGAAAAACCAGGTTGGTTTATCAAAAAAAACTATGACAATCGAATTCCATTAAAAGTGCGTGTTCCGATCGCCGTTGGGACCCCCCTGATTTATCCGGAAGTAGCATCGATTTTTGATATCAGATGAAAGGCCGTATTTTCCTCATTGTCGTCCTGAAATTTGAGCCCTCAAATCCATTTCATTCCCAAGATATAAACAAAAAACCGCCGTGTTAGTGGTTAACCATCAATATTAGCACAGTATTAAATATGGCTTTGCAGCATGCATTATATATTGCGTCTTCCATCAAACCCGCAAGTTTGTTTCCCACGGTACTTGATGGGGTGTATGTGCAAGTGCCAGGCTCTCATATCAAGTAGAGAACACAATACACATAAATCGGAACAAGCACCTTTAATCAGTTGAGTTCTTGTATATTACGCATCCACTCTGGGCCAAATCGTGTTTCCAGTCCCGCTAGTATTGCGTAACAAATTGACCCCCTAACTTGCTGATTTATATTTAATGAGATGCCGTTACGCACAGAGGGTATAGGAAACGACAAACAGACAACAGTAACACCTAACGTGTTTCGGATCCCACTGCGGCAAACCTATATATAATCGTGTTTCGGGTCCCGTTGCATTCTTTTCTATGCGTTTTCTACGGATTTCTCTGTACAAAATTAGAGAACGGGACCGCAACACGATTATATATAAAGCTTGAGACGACAGCATGCAGAAATGTTAATAAATGCATGCTACTAAAAGTGTCGTTTTGATTTATGGCAGTTGAAATTTGTTTTTTATTTTGTAAATTATGATGGTATTTAAAAAAAGAAACACTTTTTCAGTCCTTTGGACTGGAGAAACATTAACTCTCTCCCTGCGGATGTCGAGTGCACTCGACACACGCATATTTTTTGTCAATTTTTGATTTTTTGGGTTAAAAACATTTCAAAATTATTTATTTTCGTGAGCATATTCAAATTCAGCCTAAAATGCATTGAAATGAGTCCAAACAAGCCCTAGTCTTTGTTTTTTTGGGTGTTTTTTTAGATGTTTTCCCCAAATGACCTTGCAATATTTGCAACTGTCTCAAATTCTCGGACTTATGTGTTATAGACTGTATACACATTTCCCACACGGAGAGAGTTAAGAATGTTGATGTCACAAACCTATATAATATATATATATATATAATATAGATAATTCTATACTATTATGAAATAAAGGACAACATTCACCTGCATGACATAAATGAAATAAACTATATGTATATTTAGTGACAGCATTTATTAACATTTCTGCATGTTGTCGCCTAGGCCTATATATAATCGTGTTTGCGGTCCCGTTCACCTATTTTGTACAGAAGAGTCCATAGAGAATGCACAAAGCAATGCAACAAGACTCGAAACACCATACCGCAAATGGAAATCAGATTTATGTAAATGGAAACATATTTTAAGTAAGTGAATTTAACGTTGCCAGCTACTCTTAACTTGCACCCTCTGCGGCAAATGGCATAATTGCCATAAAATAAAATTACAACAATCTAGGGGGTCAAATTGTGACGTAATACTAGCGGGACCGCAACACGATATTGCCCAACTGGCCCCTCGGTGCGAAGAAAGCCAACCTAGGCTACATTATGTAGTGCATTTTGAACGTCATTGGAATGCTACACTCTTCCACAAGTGACTAAATCAAATATATCATTATCAATGTATGAATTATAATATTTATTCTTTATTTAACAACATATCGCTTCTTTAATTGACTTAATTGATATGATATGAACAAAACAACAAGGTGAATTAATGTTGACATGTTAGTCTATCTATCGCACGCACTGCTAGCTCATGAGCTCTTGTAGTGTGCCATAAACACCAATTTACTATGGTGAGGAAATTCCGGTTTTTCGAGGAGAATCGATTGTCATAGTTTTTTTTTTGGATAAACCTGGTTTTTCAATCGAAAAACCAGGTTTTTCGAATTCGATTGTCATAGTTTTCGAAAACCAGGTTTTTCGACCGAGAAACCTGGTTTTTCGACGATAAACTTGGTTTTTCAAATCGATTGTCATAGTTTTTTTTTTGGATAAACCTGGTTTTTCAGTTGAAAAACCAGGTTTTTCGAATTCGATTGTCATAGTTTTCGAAAACCAGGTTTATCGATCGAGAAACCTGGTTTTTCGACGATAAACTTGGTTTTTCAAATCGATTGTCATAGTTTTTTTGATAAACCTGGTTTTTTTCAGTTGAAAAACCAGGTTTTTTTTCGAATTCGATTGTCATAGTTTTCGAAAACCAGGTTTATCGACCGAGAAACCTGGTTTTTCGCCGATAAACTTGGTTTTTCAAATCGATTGTCATAGTTTTTTGATAAACCTGGTTTTTTTCAAATCGATTGTCATAGTTTTCGAAAACCAGGTTTTTCGAATTCGATTGTCACAGTTTTTGAAAAACCAGGTTTTTCGACCGAGAAACCTGGTTTTTCAATCGAAAAACCAGGTTTATCGACGAAAAACCAGGTTTATCGACGAAAAACCAGGTTTATCGACGAAAAACCAGGTTTATCGACGAAAAACCAGGTTTATCGACGAAAAACCAGGTTTCTCGGTCGATAAACCTGGTTTTTCGTCGATAAAACCTGGTTTTTCGATCGAAAAAAACCAGGTTTATCGACGAAAAACCAGGTTATCGACGAAAAACCAGTTTTATCTGTTCTATTGTGCAATATACTTGCCATAGACATGTCGTATACACGAATTGTCAATCACTGTCAGGGACTCTGTGTCAATTTTACAATTCAAATCACGGCTTAATACTCACTTGTTAATTCCGGGGCCGGATTCACAAAAGACATTCTTACACGTAGGACAAGTCTTAAATATCCTTATCACTGGCAATGCGCGATGTTAGAATGCTCGAAGTAGTCAGACGATGTTAGTCGAGCCTAAGTGGACATACTTGTTAGAACGTGGATCATGCAATCCATGTTCGGGCTCTTCGTACTTGCTGCAGTTTTGCTGGAGGTAGCATTCTTAAGACATGTCATAACTTAGGACTTAACCATTTATCTATATTCAGATCTGCCCATGGTTTTCTAATTTGATTTAAATTACCAAAACCCTAAAGGTCCTTGGTCCGTGACACTCTAGGCTACAATAATTTTGAAATTCAGATATAGCACTTAATATACCGTTCAAAAATTGTTAAAATGAAAACTACGCCCTCAAAGTGGTTAGAGGGCTTGTGATCTCGCCCCAAGTTCATTTAGGCACCTTTTGTCAAATGTTTTATCTCATTGTTTTTGCTTAAGTCATGCTTCGTAGATATGCTTTGTAGAGACTTCTGCTTTATGAATTATAAACTTGCATTTTATTTATTATTATTTTTAAAGTAGATGAAAAACATGCATTCAAACAAAAAATGCCTCAATTGAATTTGACCCAAGAAGCCTCTATGGTACTGATTTGGACATCCAGGGGTTAACTCACTATTTTTTTTAAACTGACTGCGATTTACATGTATATGTGATTTACATGTACATGTATAAATCTCTAACATGACAGAATACTTTACGTTCCCTCGGAAGCACGAAGTATTTTCATTGTTCTTTCACCAAATTCTAAATTAACTACCGGGGAAGAGCGGGATTCTTATATATGATCCATCTTGCTAATTAACCCTTGTCTTACCAACCCTTTTTTTTAACATGGTTTAGGGGGTTACCACCCCGAGAATTCGTTCTCAGACATAAAATCCTCATGTTATTAATACCAGTGGGTTTTCTTTTTCCATTGATACCAAATTAAGTACCAACATACCTAGTTTGGCCTCACAATGACTTCACAAAGTGTGCTAGTCGCTAACATTAAAGTTCCACAAATACACATTGTGTAATTTTAATAGAAAATCCAATTACACCAAAAGTTAGGGATATAGGATTTTCATGCAGTTTTCGGCTCTTAATGATGGCAAATGACTAGGTTCTTACAAACAGAGTTTTAAAGCCATACTGTACATAATATTTTCAAAAATCTACAATACAATTATTCTTAGGTGGCAACCACCCCCATCCATGACTTTGACAGAACACCCTAACTCCGATGAAGGTGCTATCTTTACATTGTTCTCGCTTAAATGATCGGAAAGGAAGCGAAAACAATTACCATGATTAGGTGGAAGTTTTTTTTACGAAAACTTTAGCGTTTAACGCACTGGAATTAAGTTCATTGGAGATGCCACCCCTTGGTAAGACGATTGGTACCCAGAACTGTTGAGTATCCAATTAAAGTCATTGGTCTCACCCTGATTTGAACCAGGGACCCTTTGCATCAAAGGTAAGGAGCTTAATCGCGACTTGTAAGCAAGATAACAGTTAGAAATAGTTCTACGCTATTATGGGATTGGTTGAGATCAATTGATCTTTATGCAACGTTATCTACCGTAGATAGCAGATGCTATACACGAACAACGGGCTATGGACACGGTTGAAAGATATTTATTTTATCTCTAGCTGACGAAACAGTTGATACCATATTGTAACCCATCTTGGTATTTGAAATCAGGATTTGGTACAATGAACATCAAATTATCGCGAATGAATAAAAGGGTATTCATCATGAATATGAAACAATTCCGCAGAATAATGCGATAGAGCAATTTTTTATTGTCAATGACGTATGGTGATGGAAATAAGGTTAAACTTAACAGAAATTGAAAGTGCGAGGGACTAATTAAAATGAGGGAGAAAGAGAGAGAATTCACGGTACAAATCGTGTCTTGACAGGTTTCGGAGTCGTGTCTTCAAAAACAGAAAATATTTAAAAAGTGTCTTGTCTGAAGACTGGACCCCAGAGACATGTCTTCCAGCAAGCCGTGTCTAACTATAGGGACACAAAGTCAAGACTTGTCTTAAAACTGGTTTCAAAAGGCAAACTTATTTTTAGACATGTCTCCATTGCATAATTGCATTAAAATGCGACTTGTGTTTTACTGAAGATGCGTGTCAAAATACTAGAGCGACCTGGCGACCTGTGTCTTACTAAATATGCGCCTCAAGATACTAGAGGTGCGACCTGTCTTACTAAAGATGCGTTTCAAGATACTAGAGGTGCGACATGTCTACTAAAGATGCGCCTCAAGATACTAGAGGTGCGATCTGTCTTACTAAAGATGCACCTCAAGATACTAGAGGTGCGATCTGTGTCTTACTAAAGATGCGTTTCAAGATACTAGAGGTGCGATCTGTCTTACTAAAGATGCGCCTCAAGATACTAGAGGGGCGATCTGTCTTACTAAAGATGCGCCTCAAGATACTAGAGGTGCGATCTGTCTTACTAAAGATGCGCCTCAAGATACTAGAGGGGCGATCTGTCTTACTAAAGATGCGCCTCAAGATACTAGAGGTGCGACTGTCTACTAAAGATGCGCCTCAAGATACTAGAGGTGCGATCTGTCTTACTAAAGATGCGCCTCAAGATACTAGAGGTGCGATCTGTCTTACTAAAGATGCGCCTCAAGATACTAGAGGTGCGACCTGTCTTACTAAAGATGCGCCTCAAGATACTAAAGGTGCGATCTGTCTTACTAAAGATGCGCCTCAAGATACTAGAGGTGCGATCTGTCTTACTAAAGATGCGCCTCAAGATACTAGAGGTGCGATCTGTCTTACTAAAGATGCGCCTCAAGATACTAGAGGTGCGATCTGTCTTACTAAAGATGCGCCTCAAGATACTAGAGGTGCGATCTGTGTCTTACTAAAGATGCGCCTCAAGATACTAGAGGTGCGATCTGTGTCTTACTAAAGATGCGCCTCAAGATACTAGAGGTGCGATCTGTCTTACTAAAGATGCGCCTCAAGATACTAGAGGTGCGATCTGTCTTACTAAAGATGCGCCTCAAGATACTAGAGGGGCGATCTGTCTTACTAAAGATGCGCCTCAAGATACTAGAGGGGCGATCTGTCTTACTAAAGATGCGCCTCAAGATACTAGAGGTGCGATCTGTCTTACTAAAGATGCACCTCAAGATACTAGAGGTGCGATCTGTGTCTTACTAAAGATGCGTTTCAAGATACTAGAGGTGCGATCTGTCTTACTAAAGATGCACCTCAAGATACTAGAGCCGGCCGCTACCTGTGCATTTTATTATAGATACGCGTCAAAATACTAGAGATGCTATTGCGAAGATGCAAGTGTATATAAATGAATAAGATGAATTTCGAGCGAGTTATACTTACATGAGGGAGAGAATATAGGGGAGGAACAGAGAAATGGTAGGAAGAGAGAGAGAAGGAGAGGGAGGAAAGAGAGATAGGAGAAGAGAGAGATAGGAGAAGAGAGGTGGAAGAGAGAGAATCGAGGTACGAATTAAAGGCAGATCCAAAAACTTCCTGAAAAGAGCGCCTTCAATTTTCAAAGCAATCATGTTTTTGGCTCATACATGCTTGTCCTTAAATACTATTCACTTACTGAAATAGCTCGACTCAATCAAATCCTTCATCTGGAATATTATTGTATATCGTATACACGGTATTATATGATACTGGTAAACTGCACATAAATGCGTCAAAAGCACCAATCCGTTTCATCTCATTAATTTTAGGTGACAAATTATTTTGTCACCATTTATCAAACAGACAACATATACATATATATATATTAAATCTCAAAGTCGGCATTTAAAGGTGGTTGACTCGATCATGAAAGCACCGAAATATCTCATTACAAATTTTGAGGATAGGACAGTGTGTGTTAATACATGTGGTATACCACATTTGGAAACGCTCGTGTTCATAGCATCAAGAGAAAACGTTTCCTGGGCCTTAAATTTCACTGTGGTAATGAGAAAAATATGAATTTTCTTCTGAGATCAAAATCGCAATTTGGATGGAGTAAAGTGGGAGATGAGGTTGTCGATCAGGTCATCCACCGATAAGTACTCTTTCTTCATTACCAGATTGTAAACATGACATGTATTTTAGAATGTCGGATGAGAGAGAGAGAGAGAAGAGAAGAGAGAGAGAGATTTTATTTGATGATCAAACAAAAACCACTTTTGGCATTCACCACGCACACTTGCACGACTCAAAGAATTGAATAATAAATGGTATGACATATTCGGCTAACTTTTGGTTGGATTTTTTTTTAAAACAATGATTTTAATTGCCTTTATATTTGCTTCGAATATTGAAGAAGGAGGCCGAATGATTATCAGAAGGTTTAGAGGTCCTGGGTTGGAGTCCTTGATTTCTCGCATTGCATATGTTTAATCAAATTAATTTCATAGCCGCTCCCCTTCACCGTGTTCACTGGTTTTCAAAGATTACACGATAATTACTTTTCGTTGTTCATAATACAGTTTTAAAATTATCAGTAATTGAATAATCATAAGAATGATAAATGTGGAAACTGTTTTCGATTTCACGAAATTCTCTTCAAATACAGAGCCTAAATATATTTTGAATTACAACGGCCTACCCCAACACACGTGCATACGCCGTGGGTGCGCCTGTTGCGTGTAGATCGAGGCATATGGTACTGGATAAAAAAAAATCCAACTGCTATTCACATGGTTTTTCATCAATCACAATAAAATTGACGCTTTTAACCATTAGTGTTTATTTGCATCAGTAGGCAAACAGATTGTTTCCATATTGAGGGATAAAGGAGAGAGAGTGAGACCTTAAGATACAAAAATGCGTTGAATCTGCAGGTTCTTGACAATATTGTGCTTCGGAATTTAAAGGAATGATAGCATTCTTGGTATTACAAAGAATTCATTCCTTTAAATACGATATAAAATCTAAACACGTGTTTAATCTGTAACACTTTTCAATCGTTTTATGTGTATAGTTCACAACTGTATATTGTATACAGCTAACATTATGTTAAATGCTACACTTTAAGAGATACACACCTCATATAAGTAATACAATAAGAGGTATTGAAATGTTTAGAAATTTAGTCATTTCATTAAATCGAATATTTGGCTGCTTATTTACCGACATTTTCAACATTATGTTAAGTAAAATCACTAGAAACGTACACTTTTAACCAAGTTTCTTAAAAATGTTAGCTTGCGCTTACATAAGTGTTTATTTCTATTTGTAGTGCTTAACATACTGTTTAGCTGTACACATGCATTGTACTAAAGTGAACTAAAACACATGGACTTGTTTTATAAGTGTTACGATTTAAACATACACATCTGTTTATTTTTTATAGTGTGTCTAATACATAAAGCCGGACAATAGATGAAAATCTAGTCTAACGTAGTTTACACAGTGAACATGGTGTAAGATCAAATATTCGGTCCTTCTGTAAATTCCATTATTTAAAGGTTAAATGCATTATAATATGACGGATACCGTATGTTATTTTACTGTCATCTACGAATGAATTATTAAATTTTGTAGTGGACAAGATGGACAACGCAAAATGGACCCTGTCACTATTTTGTAACTCTTGCCCTTTTTGTTATCTTAAAGAGAGAGACTGCAAATACATAATGGATTTATAGCATAAAACATGAACTATTGCTTTTTTATTAATGTCACGTTAACAGGAAAAACAAAGTTAATAATACCAAGGACCTTTAACATGGCTAGACATGTGAAGAATCGCTAGCAGAGGGTGCAGATGAGCTGTAGGCACTGTCCACACTCAGAGGGTGTTTTGAGTCAATCCCACAATGCACCAATTTTGGGAAACTTCACCTCAATAGGGTCATGTGATCACATAAAATCCTATTCTTAACACATAAAAACCCTGACTTTAACACTTATTTTAGCCCACAAAGCGTTAGTACTTAGGGATTTTTTTTGCATTATTATGAAATGTCTTGTGGTTCTTAAACTTTTGGAACACTTTTTATCCCTAAGTACTGACATGTGTTTAGTACAGTACGGTATAGGCACATTGCTATGCATCATGGGATTGATTCAAAACACCCTCTGGTCCTCACTAAACCATATAAAAAGAGCAATATCGCTATAACACGTTTAACACTCGTCTTACCAATCCGTTTTTAACAATACCTTTTACCAAGGACGGAGAGGTGACCACACCCTCGGTAATTGGTTACTAAACACACGATACTTATGATTTTATACCAATTAACAGTGGTCTTCCTCTTTCAATTGTTACCAAAACAGATACTAACATACCTATTATGATATCATAATGACGTCATAAAGTTTGCAAGGCAGCAAAATGTTCTCACACACAGTACACATTAAGCAAAAATTCAATTATGCACCAAGAGCGTTAGGAATATTGAATTCCCCTGCGTTTTTGGCTTCAAAATGATGGCAAATGACTAGATATATACATAGGGTTTTTTAGTGTCATACTTATGTAGAATATTTTTACACAAAAGTTAAATATATCGTTTATTAATCATGGGGTGGTAACCACCTCCGATCGACTCTAAAAATGGTACTTTCACTGTTACGGTCGCAAAGGGCGTTCTAACAATTCCTTGGAAGTTTTTGATAATAGCTTTCAGAATGTTAGCGCATGCATCTGAGGGAAGGTGGTTCCGTAGCCCGGTTCCGTAGGGGGTGCGTACCCTCTCCTTGGTAAGATGAGGGGCAACGTGTTGATCAGAAATATTTATAGGATATAAGACTGTGTGTTTGTGTGGGTGTGTGTGTGTGTGTGTGTGTGTGTGCGCGCGAGCGATCGCATGTGTGTGTGCGCGCGCGCGCGAGCGATCGCATGTGTGTGTTGTGTGTGATCAAACGTTTCACACCGTAGATCAAAAATGGGTGGACAAGTTGTCTTATTTTACACTTTTAAGCCCTTTCTACACGATGCAACGACCATTTCCGAGGCCCATCAAATTTCACCCTAAGTTATGGGGCTAATGACAGATGCATCCTGAATCCTTGACTACACGATGCAAAATTGGCCTGCAACAGGTCCTTGAAAATGGGTGGCTGGAAGTGTGGTTTTGGGGATACTCTTGTAACTGTCAAATAGGCGGTCGATTGTCAAAATTAATTTGTTTTTTTCTCTGTGTAAGTTTAGAATTTTAAACTAACCATTTCAGTGTCCTGGCTTTTATTACTATATACTATTCTTTACTTTTTACTATTATTCTTGATATAAATTGTTAGATATACAGTCAGAAAAAGTAGGTACAGGAAGAAATATTTAAAAGAATGCATGTGTTAAGGGATTGGTTGTTTTAATAGAAATTTCTATATTTTTAATAGTTACACTTTTGTATACAAGCTTTTATAGTGTGATACCTAAATTTCAATGTGTTGATCTTTTTATTCCCATAAAGGACAAATTAACCTTTAGTAGAAGTATTATATAAAAAGAGCAAAAGTATGAATTGGTGCTCATTCATTCATTCACAAGTTTAACATGTTTAAAAAGTTGATATAATTACAATTTACTGTAGATCCACTTTTCATAGATTTGTGAAGGAGCTTGGTACAAGATTTTATTTAAAATCATGTTTCTTCAGGAAAATCATATCCTAGTTCTAACTAACGATGGAACATAAGACCTGTTTAACTAAATACTTTTACCAAAGATTTCAACCTTAAAACAGCAACACTTGCCCTATTACCCAGCTCAGTGATATATAGCATGTTTACTCCAATTTCACTGGCTATAGCTTCAGTGCTAGTTTGCTTTTATTTTTTTTTGTCATGGTTAGTTGTCTCAAACATTCCAAAAAACTTCATTTTCTTCATCCCAAAACTTCTGTGCAATGTGAGTTTGTTGGTCTATTTTACATCAAGGAGTGTGTTCATTAAACCCAAGACAAAAGAGAATGAAAATGAGAAGTGATCCCCCCCTACAATGGCCATATTCTTCACCCTTGATCAAGGAATGTTGATGAGCTACCTGAAATCTGATTGGTTAAAGAAAGGTCACTGGACTCTCTACTGGGTGGTATTGCAAGGCCCGTCCTTGAAAATAGAACATGTCTCTAAAAATTTGCACCATAGCACAGGGTGTGGATTTCATTGCAACAGCCCATCTACCCGGAGCAAATCTGTTGCAAGGTGCTCAGGGGAGGTCTGTTGCAAGCTCGTTGCAAGGGAATTTGACCGTGTGAATGGGCTTTAGTCTTATGGCTTCACTTGTGTCAGAATAGTTCATTTGTCACATTTTCAATTACCTTTATCTGAACTTTTTATCGGTGTATGTGACATTGTGACCTCTTAATGACCTTTGTTCACTTAAGCTGACATGACATTGCCATTGCAAATAGATGGGGGAACAAAAATCTAAGCCGTTTTGCACCCATAACCTCTAATGACGTAGATAACCTTTGGACCTCAATCAGATATACACAGATATCAGCCTGAAGAGATAATCTGAGCAATGCAGTAAATATGCATAGATTTCTATGCAAGACTATTGCAACATTTTACACAATTACCTCAATGACCCCCAATCACATTTGACCTGTAATCCCTTCACATTCCATGTGAAGCTTATGTTGATTAATGCCCATTTATTTCTCTTGACCAAGAACTACTTTGGAGCAGTTTCAAATGATCTCAAATGGCCCCTAAGAAAACTATTGTGACCTCCTACCATAAACCCCGTATCCTCACTTCATTAACATGATTATTCTCCGCAAAACATATCCATTTCCGTGCAAAAAGCATATTACGTAATTTCTAAATCAACTTCACGTGACTTCGGGTTGACCTTTGAACTCATTCCCTTATCTACTAACATATGGTCATTTTCGCCCAAGTGCCATCAAACCTTATCCACGCATGTGCGATAAGAAGCATCTTACAAAATTTAAAATGTTACAGGGAGAGAGACATCGGATAGACAAATCAAGCCATCAGCATAAAGATAGCTCTCTGCAACATTTTTAGGGGCATTATTTCTTTAAAAATATTAAACACGATCCAAAGTGTTTTATTTCTTTCGTTAAAATAATGAACCACTTTGGCAAAGTGTGCACCACAGTTTTTACCTTACTTTTGTAGAGTGGGCTCACTTTGTCGGTCACAGAGGCCTTACCACAATATTCTAAAAAAAACAACTTGGTGGGTTTGTTTTGTTGGGTTTCTTGTCCGACTTGCCGTATTAGTTTTGTGGTCACGTTTCCAGGGTCAGTTTCGTGGTCAAATGTCATCTAGTGTCGTTCTTGGTCTACTTGGCGTGAGCTTTGACGTATGAATATGGTTTTGTATGGTGGTAGAGTTCGGCCGTACGAGTTTTGTGTCACGTTTTCGAGGGATCATTTGTGGTGGGTTGGGGTGCAAGGTCATTCAGGGGTCGTTATGGGGTCACTTGGCCGTGCTTGATATGAGTTTTTGGGATGGTGGGAGAGCTTCGCCGTACAAGTTAGGGACTAATCAACGTTTTTGAGGGGTCTTTTGGGGTCAAAGGTCACCAGGGTCTTATCGAGTACTTTGGCCGTGCTTTTGAACGTCTGTATATATTTTGGTATGGCGGTAAGTTTTTCGCCGTACGAGTTGTGGGGTCACGTTTTCGAGGTGTCATTTTGGGTCAAAGGTCATCAGGGGTCGTGATCGGGTAACTTGGTCGTGCTTTGACGTAGGAATATGAGTTTTTTTGGTGTGGTGGTAAGTGTTCGCCGTACCAGTGTTGTGGTCACGTTTCCGATGGTCATTTTTGGGTCCACAGGTCATCCAGGGGGTCGTTATCGAGTAACTTAGCTGCCTTGGACCGAATTTATATGAGTTTTGGTATGGTAAGCGTTTTTCGTTGCCGTACCACTTTGTGGTCAACGTTTACGAGGTGTCATTTTGGGGGGTCAAAGGTCATCCAGGTCATTCTGTGGGGGGGTTAACTTGGCCGTGCTTTGGACGTATGAATATGAATTTTGTTATGGGGTGGTAGATTGTTCGCCGTACCACTTGTTTCCTTTTCGAGGTGTCATTTGGGGTCAAAGGTCATCCAGTGTCGTTTTCGGGTAACTTGTTGCATTCGTTTGGTAAGAGTTTCGCCGTGATTTTTGTGGTCATGTTTTTCGACGGGGTCATTTTTGGGTCAAATGTACTGTAGGGGTCATTATTGGGTCATTTACCCATGCTTTGACGTATTGATATGAGGTTTGTGGTCACGTTTTCGAGGGGTCATTTTGGGGTCAAAAGTCATCGAGGGGTCGGTTTATATTGGTAACTTGGCCGTGCTTTGGACGTTGACGTATTGATATGAGTTTTTGGTATGGTGTAGAGTTTCGCCATACGCGTTTTGTGGTGGTCTACGTTTTCGAGGGGGTCATTTTGGGGTTAAAGGGGTCATCCATGGTTCATTATTGGGTAATATCCATCTAGCGGCCCGCCGCGCAGCGCAGCTCCCAGTTAAGATTCGTGTTGTGATTCGTGTCCCTCTCCCCTCTATATGCTGTTTGAAATCGTCAACACGCAAACACCCACGCGAACAAAACAAACAGGCAGCAACAACCCAGACAAACCATAGCACAAGAGACATTGTCATTTTTACTCAGATCCCATTTATCTTCGAAGTAAACGTTTTCATTCATTCAATCAAGTCCTCCAAATGAGCTTCCTCCTCTTTCCTCCCCTCTGCCTGGGCCTATGATACCAAATTATGACTGTGTATGATCCGCTGCGGTCTCTCAATATCATGTGACACTAAACAACAACGTACTACCCCTAGCAACCCATCAGTCCCTACAAACGATCCCCTCCCTCCCTCCCCTGTATTAATGTAGAGGCGATTGACCCTTGTATTTCTTTCATTAAAATATCACAGATCTTTTGTCTTTACTGATCTGATGAGAAAATGCATCTTTTGGTGAACCAATCAATCGTGCCCCTCCCAGAGAAGCAACCGTACTAGGGAAACCAATAATCAGTCTGCGACACGGACCATAATTCACTATCAGTTACAATAGGTTCATCACCGGACACAGTTCATGGTTTGTACTTATACATACATTGATATGAACCTGACCTTGTGTGATCTGGTATCATATATCATACCGCAAAAACCAGGGGTGTCTTTTTCTAAATACATTTGTGAATGAAATCTACTGAACTGTGCCAAGCGAATTGAGATTTTACTAGCTCATAGTGATTGTAGGCCTCCAAACACGGATATGTAGAAACACCATGTGCATTGTACATAGATAGCCATCACTTCCAAACAAAGATCAATATAGTGACATATTGTTCCCGAGGAGTGTCCTACACTTGTGGCACCAACATGTGTTGTTTCACAGAAAAAATAACAAAACGACCTCTTTGATATCATCTGCATCCTTTTTATTCATATTATCAACAAAAAGGTGCATACCAATACAACTGGTCAATCGAATTTTGAATTATATATTTAATTTATATGATTTTAATTGGACGCAATTTTTTTTCTAAATAGCATCATTATTTGATAACAATAGTTTTGTTAGAGCACTTTGGGATGCAGTATATGAAACATTCAATTTAACAATATGTACAATAAACGCGGTGATATCTTTTCAATAGCATAAATTACTTGTGTTCCTTCATTCTTCATCATGTTCATGCAAAAAATGTAAATCCCAGCCACTCCTACAACCTAGTGTTCTTGTACATCATAAACATAATGATTAACAAGGGAATAACCTCTATTTGATAAGTAAGATCTAAAATCTGAGTAAACATTGTCCATGGTTGGGTGAAATAAGCTTTGCGCAAAATTCAGTCAACTTTACCTCCTCTCTAAATGTAAAAGAGTGAATATTCGCTCTTCATGGGTCGCCTAGTGATCGCTCAGTATTCTAATGGAATGAAATTTCACTAGTCCAAAAGTGACTTTCAATCTGCAATAATTAAAGTTCACTCTAAAACGAATGGAGCTCCGATTGCAGTGAAATTACACTCTTTGTGAGAATCAGCAGAGTTGCATCGCTGTACGTAATGCAAATGAGTGAAGATCACTTTAAGGTGAATATTAACATTTTTAAATTTAGAGAGTAGGATTGTACACAACAGTTTTCCCTTTTTTATTAACATTTTTATGGTGTACTCTTGTCTATTGAGTTAAACCTTAGGCATAGTTGAGTTGAGTAAGCTGCATAAAAGCTTATACACTTTTACCTACCAATGAGTGCCTAAGGTTTACTCAACTTTCACTAAGATTTAGGTAATAGGGTTGTTCAATTTTTTCAATCAACATTGAGTAAACACCTTTTAGAGAGCACAATTTGGTGTAAGATTTAGTTTTCCTGCATGTCCACACCATTCTTCTGTCACTCTAGCTATGATGAAACCGTCAACAGAGGTAACGCAAAGCATGAACAATAGAGAGTGATGACTCGTGTATTAACTTAGCAGTAAGAAATCTATCTTCCCTCTAAATGTACTCTCTAAATACAAAAGAGTGAATTTCACTCTTTTAGAGTGACTACAGGGCCCACTCTGAAAAGAGTGAAAATTCACACCTTTCAAAGAATACTGATTTGGTCAAATTTACTCTTGATAATTTATCAAATGATAAAATGATATCATTTTGTCAATTATCAAGAAAAAAATTTGACCCAAAAAGTATTCTTATAAAGGTATAAAATTTCACTCTTTTTGTAGTGGGCCCTGTAATCACTCTAAAAGAGTGAAATTCACTCTTTTGCATTTAGAGAGTAAAGGAGCTAAAACTCGCTCTTCGAGAGGTCGTGCAGAAGAAGTTCACTCTTTTCGGAATGAGTTTTACTATTTTCAGAGTAAAAGTACTTTGAAAAGAGTAGACTAAAAAAAAGACCTGTCCTTCCTCGAACTCTCTAAGAGTGGGTTTTGCTGTTTGACATAATTACCTATTACTCTGTAAAGAAATTCTAAACTAATATGTATGAAATCTGTATATGCATACTCATGTGTATAGAGTGAGCGATAGACAGACGGACAGACAGACAGCCAGACACACAAGTTAACGCAAGTATACTTGTGTGACTTTCTTTTGTTAAAAATAGACCCAAAAGACTGAGCATTAGACATACAAGCATTGACAGAATAAAGTGCATAATAATATGAAGGCGCACAACTCTACTTGCAGAAAGAGAGAGAGAGAGAGAGAGAAACGTATATTGACAGATGTAGACAGATATATGCAGATACAGACAGGAGAGATAGATATAGAGGTAGATATATAGATAAACCATGAAAAATATAAAAGATACAAGCACGAGCACAATGCAAAATTGCAACTATCAGCGCAATACCCTGATGCAACACAAACATTATTGAACAAGTATAAGGGTAACATGGCGTAATCACATCTAATGAGATTATAACCGAATAACATTAAACAGTTAAACATTTAAACGGTTAAATTGAATCATAGGAAAATTATAGAATGAGATTTAATGTCTAAACAAGGTGAAAGATGGCAATTAATGTAATTGTAGGGTGGGGAAAATTTGACAAAATACAAAAATAGGGAAACAATACAAGATTAGAAAAGTCAAATATATAAATGCATGTAGAGTAAGAATAAATAGTTGAAATCATACGCTTATATTTTGGACTTTTACCAAATGTGTTCTATTTCTTTGTTCTTTATATGGTGTACATTTTCTGTGCAAGTGTAACCTTGCTAATAATGGGAGTGGCAGTAATTGATAATTTCTATTTTTTAAACAAAATATGTATCTTTCTATAGTATTACCGAATACAGATAAGTCCGATTCATCACAACAGTAGGGAGCACGAATCAGGAGGAGGGGTAAAAAAAGTAAATTGATTCGCCTGATTGGGCAGTACTTGTATCACGTGACTTGAGTAGCTTTCTCGTTTTTTATCGCACAGCTGACGTACGTACGCATGACCTGAGAGCCGTATACTCGAAGCCCTCGATTCATCATTTTGTGAAACCAGCAGCACGGCGGCATAGTCAACGGACGACAGTCAGAGAGAGAAACAGGGGCAATAAAATTGGCAAAAGGGTCACAAATCAAAGAGAAGTGCTTAAGACCACCAAGACAAATGAGTTCGTATTTTGCGCACTCGTTAACGTCAGCCGATTTCCACCATGGGTCCGATTACCCAGGCGCCGTGCAGGGATTTCCCGGCCAAGCGCATCACTACAGTCCGCCAGCTTCTTCCGTAAATTATAGCTACAACTACGGCGGTCAATTGGAAGGGAGCTACTACCCCATGGAAAGAACATCTTTGGAATCTACAGTCCCGCTTAGCCACCCTCCAGCAGTACCCTCATCGACCACTGGAGTGGCGTCAACTGCTTCAGTAACTAGCACCTACGGTCCACCTCAGACAGCAGTCAGTGTGAACCCGTGCAGTAAAGACTCCCCGAACAGCTTGATGCACGGGGGATGCGCTAGTGCCAAAACTAACGCAGTCTCGGCGGCGAAGAGCCCACAGACAGCACCGCAACCAGAACAGATATATCCATGGATGCGTCGCATTCATTCCAATTCAGGTAAGCAGTAAAATATATATGAACAAAAGTCAGTTACTTTGTACCAGTTACTTTCAGTCCCCTGTTCTGGTAGCCATTCACCTTTTAGCCATCACCAGAGCGTAACACACAGACCTGGATGCTTTATGGCTAAAGTTCACGTGGAATTTTTCTTCGATGATTGCTAATAGATATATGGCTTAACCATGTTAACCACCAAGAATGGATGCCAACTGATCCGTTTTCCAAGGCAAAATCATATCCATTAACATACCGGCGAGAAACCAAAGTGCCAGTCAGTTCAAATAGCCATACGAAAACTACCCGGTAAACAGGTTAAATTGTAGCTATTAGAAATAACTTATAATTTCATCTTTAATGTGGAGTACCATTATTATAATTATACTGGCTGGCGCCATGAAAGCGTTAAACTAAGTGTTGTCTTCACAGATGTCATTGTTTTTACACCTACAGAAATTTATGGGATTTCCCTTTTTGTCGAGTGTAACACTATAACCGAGAACGCTATAATAACTTTGACGCATATCATAAATGGAATACGCGATATTGCTAGAATATTATTCATATTATAGCAATATTATAGCTCTGCTTATGACTGTAATAATAAATAGCAACTTTGAAGAAAGTGTACTCTAGAGCATTCAAATAAAGAAAAACAAATTGTTGTTGCACTTAATCTTATGAATAGTGAAAGAACTGCTTTTCAAGTTGCGTAAATCTTTCGAGACCTGCCTTGATATTGGGCGTGTATTTTGTACTTGTTTTGCGTTAATGCGAACGCCATTTTATACCGAAAGCATTAGCATTACTTGACGCAGATAAATTGCTTTCTAACTTTTAAAAAAGATGCGTGCATTTTGGCACGTGTATCTTGTAAGACAGTGAGCATCAGGCTAATACCACACTTAACCATTTTAATTCTCTCACACTCTTAACTTCCAATTAGTCATTAACCAAAAGGCATATAAAATGAATATTGAATCTGTTTGTCGAACAATCATTCAATTGGTTGATTTTCAATCTCAGAGTTTCGACTTGTTTATGTCAAAGGTCATACATGACTTTTACCTACTAAGTTAATTAAAAACTTTAAAAGAGTATTCTGTAGAAGTTTATTCTGCGCAATTTGATTCCTTTTTTATGCTGACACGAACTTAATTTGCATGAGTTATATTAATATTAGAATGAACTGAGTTAATTTTCAAACTTCACAATCTGTATTCTGTAGAAGTTTATTCTGCGCATTCTGATACCTGTTTTATGACGACACGACTTAATTTGCATGAGCTATGCTCATTTGAATGCAAAAGATATCGTCTTGCTTGAGTTGCGTAACCAGGTAATGTGTAAAAGCAATACAGACTTATTTTTCATGATTTGCACACCCCGTGCAATAAAGAGTCGTGTTTGAAGTAACAAGCATTATTTACCACGATTCAATTAAACTTTCAGACTGGTTCGACTTCATTAAGTGGGCTGTTTACATTTTTCAAGCTCTAATCTTTGACTAAATTTATACTGATGCTCGTAATGTCATAAGAAGTGGGGTGAAGTGAATAGGGCAGTGCTTATTTGCAATTTTGGTCATGCAAATGTTCCCAACACTCACAAATTCAAGTCATCATAAAACAATGTATGGAAGTGCGTAGAACAAATTTTTACTTCTTTTACTGTTTTTTACGTAACTTAATTGGTCACAAATTATCGACTTTCAAAAGTAGGCGAAATTCTTACTGAGTTCTGTTAGAATTCTGAAGACGAAAGTGGGTAATTTTGGAAATATGTTAACAGAATCACATTGCTAGATCAATCAACATCATGTTCAAATAACAAAAGTGGCCGAAAAACGGCTACCTTTGAGTATGTCGTAAAAGAGTGTCTCGAAATGTTATTATAAAGCATATTGGCGTGCTAAATGGTAAAAAGACAGATAAACACACACACACACACACACACACACACACACACACACACACACACACACACACACACACACACACACACACACACACACACACACACACACACACACACACACACACACACACACACACACACACACACACACACACACACACACACACACACACACACACACACACACACACACACACTCTCTCTCTCTCTCACACACACCGTCTGACAAGAGCTACATTGTGGGAGCATGGAGTATTACTTAAAAATCTCTTAAAAAGTCACTTTTTTAGACATTTTTTTCAGAAAAATACACTTTTTCAAAACTATATAAGGAAGAATTTCAAACCTATATAGTTTTGAGATTTTTCTCTTAGAAAGACACTTTTTTAGACATTTTTAGACATTTTTACTAAAAAGACACTTTTTTAATTTTTTTTTACTAAACTTCTAATTTTTCTTAGCCAAGAGATTGCGCCGCAGGCCTATATAGTTACTAAACTAGAAAAATCCTCTTTTCTACTCTTTTACGGAATAAACCTCAATACTAGATTACAGTTTATTCCGTTATAGGACAAAAAGTAACGTAGTAACTCTAGTAAAAATACCCCCACAATGTAAGAAAAGTACTCCCACAATGTAAAATACTCCCACAATGTCTCTTTAAACTTAAACATACTCCCACAATGTATCTTTGGAAAGTACACACGCACACACAAAAACGCATGGCCTACTAACATTAGACTTGCTGTCCAAAGTTTCATGCAATCTCGTTTCGTGGTAATTATATATCTCTAATGTTAATTTTAAAGCCTTTCAAATAGTAGCAGAAGTTGGATTCAAAACATAAGCAACATTGTAATAAGCATTCGAACTCTACTCACTCAATAATAACCTTGAAATAAATTAGTCTATAGACCACTTACCCTTATAATACACACACATACTACTATTATAGTTCAATTTTCCCCATATAGAGAGTTATTGTTTTAGGTATAGGTGATAATATTATATTATGTTTTCTCACTGACAATGGTTACAACATATTACATGCTCAAGAATCGCTCATTGAAGAAGATATTTTATCCAATCCCCTAATGCACTAAGGTTTACCATAATGCACTGATTTAACATAATGCACTATGAATTGAAACTCGTACCTTAATGAGGTCACGTGACCATACAGAGCATTCTCCCAACAAACACTAAGATTTTTAAGATCTCATTAGTGTAGAAAACGTTAGTACCTGATTTTGAAAGGTCTCGTGTTTCTAAAATTTGTCAGCTCTAGCGTATTTACGAAACACTCCTCCCGTTTTCAAGGATGATATATTATGATACCTACAGGGTAAGATCATGCTATTTCATATACGTGTACGGCTCTGAACTGTGTCATCGGTGAATGAGGAGAGCTCATATTGATATTATAGAGAGACACCTAAACTGAGCCCACGAAGCACGATGATTTGCAAATTGTCGTTCCACAGGTAGCTGTGCAATCATCACCTTTGCAGATTTAATAAATTATACTTCATATTATATATTGTCTTCCGTCGAATTCTGTCAAAGTTTTATAAGGTTACAAAGCTCACCGCGGTCTGTCTTAAAGTTAATGACCGAAGTGTATACTGTATATCTTTTTATCAGCCCTTTAAATGTCTATAGGCCTATACTGAAAATCAAAATTGCTACGCTTTGCAAGCATCCGTCAATGGTACATTAATTTCATAGAGTGTTTTCTAAAGACATTTAGCTCTTTTTCAATAGACATTTCTTTTAAAATGACGGCCTGCACTCTGCACATTAACTTACGTAGTATCAACCGCAGTGCTTTTAATTTATACATGTTCAGGGTCGAAATAAGGGTAGAGAAAGAGAGACAGATATTTCCTATCTACAAGCGTATTAATTTTGCTATTTATTGTGCAGTTTTATTATCATTAGCAAGCCGTAAAAGAATTTTATATCAGAATTAGGTTTTCTTATCGCTTTGTGTTTCAATGCATTTAACAAATTAATCACAGGCTCATTCGGGTTGCTTCTTTTTCACAAGTTGAGTGAGCTGTACACAGTCGGGCAGGTTCTTACAGTATACCTAGAGCTTAAAGCTACTCCAAGTGTACTATTAACTCTACTCCAACGGTACCCCCCTCCCCCCTGATGCATTATTGATGCAGGATCTACAGCTAAGTGGTCCAAAATAGCTCTTTACTTAGCTGTACCCATCGTATAGTGATAGTGTACTCTGCAGCTGTCTGCAGGTGGCTGACAGGTACACATGGAGGACACCAGTAGTGGAGTACCTCTGCAGCTACTCGAGTGTACCTTCACAGGTACTCCTCTACCAGCTGCCAAGTAGGCAACTCTTTGTTTTGAACGATTGCTGTAGTACCCTTTTCTGATCATTTTCAAGCTTAGTAACTTTTATATTTGAGTTGAGAATCACAAAATATATAGAACTGACATTTTGTTTAAAACATAATACATGTGATCAGAATGTCACATGATAGATAAGATTATCGAATAATCCGGCAGCACAAAGCTCAGTTGCATGGGAGTACCTTTACAGGTACTCCACAAATGGGGTGACTAGTGGTTAAGGTACAGCGCATGTACTTAGGTTGATGATTGCTTCACTTTAGTAGTCAACGATGTGGTACCCATGCAGGGAACCGGAGGTACTCAGCAGCTACTCAATAAGCACGTCAAAGGTACTCCTACGAAGAATTTGACTGTGTATTAACAAGAACTGACCTTGCGTGTTCTGTGTATGGAAATCATACTAGAAACAGCCGGTGCATTTTCTAAATAGCTGACTCATGAATGGAAGGTCCTGAACTGTGCCATGGCAATCGAGATTATATTGGCACATAGTTCACGAGCTACAATATACCTACCCACCAGGGACAGTGTACTATACCATGTATACTGTTTGTGTGCATTACCATGAACCACGGTGTTGATTTTTAAACACACACTCCGAAAGGAGCGAAAGTTGTCTTTTTATAACGATATTCCACTCTTTTCAGAGTGAACGATTCACTTTCGCACTCATTTTAGAGTTCAATTTTACCACTCAAACAGGTGTTGTCCTCTATTTCACTCCTTCATTCACTAAAACTCACTGAGCTGGCTAGAAAAAAGTCCAAAAAGATACGATAACGTCATCGTGTGCACTCAGATATGGGCACGGAATCGCTGGCCGAGATCCGCGACTCTCTGTGGCTTTGCCATCCCTGCTCATGGGAATGGTGCGCCGGAGGCCCCGGGTTCGAATCCACCACGGATGTCCAATCTTCTTTAGCTTTTATCCCTTTACCCCTTCCCTTCCCCTCGGTAGAAGCAAAAACAGTGTTAGGTTAATCTGGATCCCACCTGGCAGAAGCGCAGAAGCTTTTTGATCAATATCTTTAAAAATATAATGAAAATGAACAATAGCAATAGTATGCAAAGTCGATGAACAGCAATAGTATGTATAGTATTGTATGCAATTACAGGACAGTGCTTTTAAAATCACGCTGCTCTTCGCATGGGTAATTTGGAAATTGGGTAACGGACCGTGAAATACCTCGTCTTTCTGAGGGGACGTCCCAACTTTTGGTCCATGTAAAGAGAGGTCATAATCATGTTGTACATCGGTTTTCAAGGAGGTTAACAGGCTCGGTGTTTCTCCATACGTCAAACGGTCACAAATTGTCAGGGTATATGGACACTTAAGGGGCAGTTTGAACCTTGAGTTTCCGATTACCTATTTTGGTTTGTACTTTGCAAATATTTGATTATTGTATGTAAAAGTATACATTTTCTAGAAAGAAAATGCGATGAACCCGATGATGGCATCAATTAATGTAAAACTTTCCGTATTTGGGAGAAAAATACAAAAAAACACATTTTGCCCCAAAATTTTCAGACAAGCATAACAAAAACAATTTGTAATTGTCATGATTTCTTATGTGATTTTTTCGAAACAGACACATTTGTCTAGGGACACTGTTTTTTTCCATTTTTTAAAAATCCGAAAAAAATAAAAAACTTAAAAAAAGCAAAAATTGTGATTTTTACTTTTTTTTTTCCACACTTTGAGTTAAATTTGAGAATATCTTTAGTTAGAAATCGAAAATTAAAAATTGAGAAAACCGTCCCTAGAGAAGACCGATTATTGCTATCGTAGAAAGTTAAACCTTAGCCTTTTACTTCGGTTTTTTGGAGTTATCTTGTCTGAAAATTGCCAAATTTGTTGCGAAAATTTGAACATTGAGAAGATCCGTGTTTTTTAGTAAAAAAGTGACTTTTCACGCCATTTCAAGCTTCCCTCTTTCTCAATAACTTATCTTTGAACTTCAAATTGAGTATGTTGTGCAAGTGATGTAAATACATCTTTATGCACTATTGAATCAAAATATTTTTGTCTCTAACATCCAGAAATTGAATAAATTGAAATGCATCTGGTCTAAATAGCGCTTTGGTTTACTTTTCAAATATTATTTTTCGTTTTGCCAAGATGCGTTCGCGCACAAGTACATTAAAACACGCTGACGCTTCACTCCGCAGCAAAATTTCACCGCGCGACGCGATGGAGCGGCCTTGCGCCTGACGGCGTTAAATGTGCTTAATTCCCGCCGTTTAGACCAGCGGTTTTTGTGACTTTAAATGTCAAATAGCTGTTTTTAAATCGTTCAAAAAATACAGCTCAGGGATTGTTGCAAGTGATAACCTTTTTTTGGTAACTATAGAACACATTTGAGGTTTAAAATGGTGCAAAATCAGAAATGTCGTGTAACAACAAAGGGCACCATGGTTGAACACTACCCTTAGGACACAGGGGTCCCTTTAAGGTTCCTGTTTTGAAAATTCTCCTAAACAGGTCTTACGGACCTTGTCTTCTTCAAGGTAATACACTTTTTTTTAATATTGCATCTTATTCACACTCAAAGGTCGGGATTCCTCCACTCTATAGGCCAGGCTTTCCGACATAATATCACTGCTAATAGTCCCTAGTTTCGAGAAGCATTGTGCTTTTCTAAGGCTACCCGAGTACGTTTCCCTTTATTTAAGATGGTGTAGTTTATAAACAAGCTAAACACTTGTGACCATAGATCCTCATTCTGAGAATTATCTCTAAAGCGCGATGTTTTTTTAGATGTTATCCAAATCTATATATTTTGACCTTCTCAACACAGTTATGCATTCTCGCCTCGCGTGCGGATGCGGACCAGCGATTTGTTTTGACATTCACCGAAATAAATCGCGAGCACGACCTTATGGACACATGTCAAAATGCGTCCTTCCGCTTGTGGGTACGTTGTCCAGAGGGATTGAACGATCGGCTAATCATCTGAAGAGTGGGTTCAATCCCGCCATGGCCGACGTGTTGTTTACTTGGACAGGCACGTTGCCTCGTTTGCCTATATCTCTCTTTCTACCCTAGAGGAAAATGGGGAGCTATTGAAATACGATCCAAATGCTGATGCGCTACGTTTGCATCCAAGAAGGCGAAACTGGTATACCAACGATAATAATAAACGCCAGGCATGGTACTAAGGTGAACGGCGTCCTAAATCGGAGTAATTTTAAAAAGTGGTGCCCCAAGAGCTGTGAAACTTAATATTTTGATATTAATAATGCATAATTCAAAATTATAATAACCAGGCACCGAAATGGGGAAGGTTGGTAATAAAATTAGCCAATGTTTTCTGCACGGGAAGGGGCCCGGGTGTGATCGGTAGCATGCCTAAGACTTACTTGTTTAATGAAAACAACAACACACAAATAAACAACAAAAAACAGATGGAATGATAACTGCAAATAAGTTGAGCATTGCTGTCGTTAATTAGTTCGACGAACCTTGCCCTTTATTAACGTAATCAATTAATTAAAACTAACTTTTTGGGGTAATTTTCTGTGATTGTACACGTGTAATTCAGAATCTCCCTTTAGATTATTTCCCAAAGCAGCTTTCAATAAAACACCCCTTCATAATTAGGTTTTGAGGACAAATAGGTCTCTCCACCATATCAATCTGTCCGCCACGATAGCCGCTTTTCCTTTATTTTAAAGTCCTAGCAACGTGAGATGTCATTAGAAAGAATGACTCAGTGGATTTTACTTTTTTCTCTCCTCTTGGAGGCAAAGTTGCTTAATAAGAAATCAGTTTAATAACTATATGGCTATCATCTGGGGAAACTCAATGAAGGCATATTATAATTATTATTCATGATCAATTTTATTATTATTTTTTTTTATTAGGTAATAATAAATAACTACACTAATTTACCAATATGAGCATAATATGAAATAGATTGGGAGGGCGTTAACGTAGCAGTTGTCCATGTGTGGGCCCATGCTGTTCCCGTGGTACATGTACTGCCTCGTTGTTATATAAATATAGTATATATCATATATATCTATATTATATAAATAATTAAAAAAAAAAAAAAAAAAAAAAAAAAAAAAAAAAAAACTCTATATATATATATAATTATATATATTATATTAAATAAACTGCCAGTGAAGTGAGTGTTCCACAGGGCTTCATATAACCGTTTGACTGTTTTCTCTTCCCATAAAGGATTGCCATCCAAATGATAATTTTAAAGAAAATACAACAATATTTAAAGGGGCATTTCGTGATCCACAGCCTCGTCCCCCCGACTTACCTAAAAAGTGTGAGATTTTTATTTCATCTGAACCGTTAGCCTTAGTAATCCACGTGTGCCCAATCTTACGTGCAATTCGATCGCATCTGTAAGAAATTCGCAATTTTGTATTTTCTGTCCGTAAACGGACAGAAATTACAGCACAGTAGCCTATGGGACCGTGGGAAACGAGCAATTACTCATAACACAAAACCGCAAGATCGGGATCGGCTCAATTTTGAGAATAAGCTGTTCTCAAGGATTTCTAGTGAACAATGATAAAACGAAGTGCTGAAATCGCGAAATGCCTCTTTAAAAGATGAAGGAAAAATGCACACACAGTGTGTATCAATGACCAAAATTAGTCTTGATTTTCAATTCTTTCCTTGTGCAAACGCAAAGCGAGGGTCTAGCGCTCCGGAGCCTATCTTTTCCACAGAAATAGAAAGGAGAAGCGAAACTGATTATTCCGCTAAATACACGCAATTGAGGGGTATTGGGGTTTTCGTGAGATACGCGTGAATAACAAATGCAAGCGCAAGCGTGCGTCAAGCATCAAATCTTCGCAACTTGGTGCTACTACTGCTACAGGTGTATTTTTTAAGGTTCACACTAAAGACACAGCGCCGACACAAGCACATGCAAGAAATAAACGAAATATTTCGAAGCGCGTAAAATGCCCTCCGAAAATTTACAAATACTCCCAAATAAAATTGGCGTCCGTGGATGACAAAACGGCCAGACCGGTGTGAAAGTAATCATAGTCAGGTAGGTATCCTAGTACCCGGGCTCCTGACGACACGGATAAGCGTGAACTAATTTGCGTGCAGAGTCAACTGAATCGATTGCCCTATTGCTCACCATTGGTCCGACTGTGAGCCCGGAGGACCATATCTCCTGCCACACGGGTCCTGTTTCTGCGACACTTTCTAAAACCAGCCGCCCCGAAATAAACCTTGGATACGGGCCTGGCGAGATTTCACGCCGTTCAAATCATGCTATTGCTGAATGACTAAAACACGAATGCATCACTCTGTTCAATTATAAAACTGATCTTATCACATGTTAAACTGAACCAGTAATCGAATTGTCATATGAAATGACGATAAAACCTTTTAAAAAAGAAGTATAGGCAATTCCGTAACCTTGACGTTGAACCTATAACAAAAAGAAAACACCCCAAAACAACAAAACAACAAGAACAAACTATTGATATAATTTAAAAATATTAATGTTAAACCAATGACGAATGACATTAGAGGAAATCAATCTCACGTATGACTTTGCTAATTGCGTCACGTTAAGTCGTTTCGGTAGCAATTCGCCTGGGGCTTTTCTGATGAGGAGTCAACACGACCAGCCGACCGATTGCAGTCGTGTGCTTTATGTTATCATCTATTTGAATAAAGCGGGCTGATGAAGCCTAGCGTTAAGGCATAAGGTGGAATTTAGAAAATAATCATATAGATATCACTTGTATAATGCTCTTTTATTTCATGGGTAAACAGGTATATTCATGCAACAGGAGATTATACAAATCAAGTTAGCAATTCGATTTCATGTGTGCAAGATGATGTTTTCATGAATTGAGTGTGCGAGAGCTTACAATTTATGCTATTTTTTCTCCCTTAATAACATTTCTTATTTCTAAAGAAAATGTTACTCTAGCTTTTCATTGGATATTCTACAGAAAAGATTGCGTACATTGTACTCTTCGTTTCAAGCCAATAAAGACTCAATGTATTCCTTCTAAATTGCAGTATCGTGAGTTTTCAATTGCCTCAAATATTATTGGATGGGCTTGGAAAGTTATAAATGAACGTTGAAGCAATAATACCATATTTTAAATGACACACGCCCTCAGACTTTTCTCGGTGTTGATTTTGGTACTGTTGTTTAGATCTAAATGGTCTACCTGATCATCAGTCTTAACCCCACCATTCAGCCCATAAAACCTGAGATTTTTTGTATTATTAGAAATCTTGTTTTTCTGGTCTCATCTGCAAAATAGTTTGGCTTAACTGTTCCCAATTCAGATGTTATAAGCATAAATAGTTATTTATACAGTATCCTATGGGCAAGTTTTATAATGCATACAATTACAGCTTACTTCAAAATGGTTCGTCCGATGTAACTTGATGAAATTTCGGAAGTAAGGTATGTTGATGATCTTTCCTAAAACACAAAGAAAATGTTTTACCGGGTGGAGTATATTTGAGACCAAATTCATAGATATTTTTGCATACATTGCATATAATTGGTTGTTTTCTCTGATGTACTAAGTGGCAAGTGGCAACCAGTGTTGCTTTATGTACACGAACGTGATGTACACGGATACGCAGACATCAGGTTCAATATCCGTCGTCTGTTTATACATAGGCCTATAGCAAATTATTCAAGTTCTTCTCAAAGACTTACATGAAAAAAGGTAACTGTAAAAAAGAACGAAAAAATATTTAAAAGCATTATAGATTTAAAGAAAGAGTCTATTGTAACCGATTGGAATTTACCGGATACTTCTAGGGAAAATACATGGCCGTAAGACACATTGCGATTCTACCTCGTAATGGGTATTTTGATATTTGATGCCTGTAATGTGGGTCGGGGAATACCTTCATTTATAACTTGTTTTGACGGTGAAGACACAAATTATCGCTGGAGTAATTGGCCATAGATATAAGGTGATTATGGGCTAACTATGGCTTCATAATGAGCAAAACCGTCATTTGGAAGTTTATGAGACTGTAATAACCATTAGAATACAATGTTTAGGAATCGCCGTTTTGTGATATAAATCACGGAAAGAGTCGTTAGGTAATATTTCATTCCCGCTCAATGGCATTCTCGACTCTATATGATTATTATTAGTCAGCAAACAATAACTGTGCAGTTTGTATTGATAGGCCTATCAAATTCCAATTGGATAAATTACTTAACTATTTGGGGGCCTGCATGTATAGTCGCTCGGAGATCAATATGTTTATTTTTTTTTTAAATAAAAATTTTGCAATTTCAACCATATTCAGAATCAACATGAAAAATGTATTCAAATGAGTCCAAAATCGGCTTAAAAGGGGACCAATATCCGGGTTCACTTGCTTCAAGTTGCTTGGGAAAAATACCCATATACATTGGGTTCTTTCAGCTATCTTTAGGTTGATGGCGCGCAAATCATCTATTAACGCGCTGCGATCTTTAGGGCGGGCATTTCGTAGCACAGATAGATATTGTTAAAACTAATTGAAATAGAAGCAATATATTTTAAAAATTTTCATATTATGACTTTTTTTTACATTCATAATTTAAGCAAACATTTTCAATATTTTAGAGACTTTGGAACAGGAAGGAAATCGTCGACTTGCACGAACCATACATGAGCGCAACTGAAAAAAAAATAATAATAAAATAAATCCTACTCTTTTGGAAAATAATATGATCAACATTTTTTATATTAACGATGCATATTACGATTGATGTTCTCAATCATCATTACCATGTGAAATGTTCATGAAAGGGCTTCGATATGTGTCATATTCGTAAATAATTTGGCACCAAGCTCTATAAACGTTCCAGAGCACATAACATGTTCATACGGGTAGGTACGTAGTGCAGCATTTAGGTATTAGTGAACCATATGTCTGCCATAAACAGATACCGGTACTCTGCGCTAGATTTATTCATGAAATGGAGGAGAGCGCAGAAAGACTCGTAATTTTTTCATATGCTCGCAAATTTGAAGAGAACCCACAACAAATGACGTTTTTTCAGTACTAATGGTACTGATCGGTCATGAAGGAAATGGGCCTTTACTAAACTTCCAAAGAAGGAAACACGATGCCGACAGATGCTTTTTTTGGCCCAAAGAATTGGAAGTTTATTAAACCGCTTTTAAGTGACAAAATTATTTCAATTCCTCTAGCCGTTAAAATCGTAACACTATTAAACGAAATTAACGCTAAAACCACTTTCGTCCTAAATAGAATCACACTTGTTTCAATAACTGTACACAATTAACGATTCTAGTTCTGTATCATCAAGATACTGAATAATTCGGTTTAGTCATTTTATGCGCTTCACACAGGTCCTGTTCCAAAACTCCCAAGAAAAATACACCCATGACTACTTCTTGAAATAGCATTTTAGACGAACCTGACTAGTAGAAGAATAATAAAATTGTTATCGGTAGAGCAAATGAATTACTTAAAGTAGTTTAATAAATGGACTTTAAATTCTATTCACACTTAATTTTGCTGTTTTTTATGAAACATCTTTATTTTTGTTTTCTATTTTTTTACTCGCCCTGTATACCAAAGAAGCGACTTTTAATCATATTAATGCACCATCTTCTGAGACCTTTCGTAGACAGTCTAGAACCAACGGGTAGACTCACGGAAGAGCGCACATGAGTGAATCTCCGCAATTATTTCATTTCATGAAATCTGAAAGAAAAAAAACATTTTCGGAGTCTTCTCTATTGTTCTAATGAGTCCCAAAGTAGAAGAAAACAGATGACCACTCAAGCTTTATATGATAATGACATTGTGTACTTCTAAGCCCGAGAACCGAATCAAGCAAGTGATTCTATGTGTGTGTAGAGAAATCCTGGTTTGCCATCATACACACGCACAGGCATACTTCCATTTCTACAACCATCTTCACAAACAACAAATACTCCTTACTAACCCGTAGGTGTTTAACTTGTTATCTGCACGTTTTGTGTTTTTGTATGATGCTGTACTAAAAAAGAACACCTCCGGTAAGACTTTATTTGAAGAAAAAATGGGTGAAAGGAAAGGTAGTCAGGTTGCTCTTTAGAAGAAAAAAAATTCTGGATATGTTTATTTTGGAATTCTGATAATAATAATGGTTATTGTCGAGTGAAAGTTATATATTAATTTCATTAACATATATCTATTTATTTTTGACATAAATTTGGAGTATTAGAAGGCGGGCATATTGGCGAGATCGAGCAGCAGCTCCTCGGGTCTGTGCGCGAATTTGCTGCCGCAAAGTAAAATTAGCACAATTATGTCCGGCGGCAAAGTTTGTTTACACCGGTATGTTTTTCTAGTGTTATACTTTGATATTTATTATGAGCCCCAATTATATTTGCATTGTACATTCTTGTTTATTAAGATAAACACCTGTTCACTCTGCAGTGCTTTAAATTGAGCCACTGTCACACACCGTTTAAACCTTGCTGTGTAAATCGATAGGACTGAAATAGGTCGGGGATGCCCCGTGATGGCATAGCGCTGATAGATAAGTTGCAAATATCAGCTATTATCGTTAGTATAACCAGGTACCAATCATAGCAATACCTATAACTTGGAGGTGATTATGAGGTATTAACCGCGGTTTTCAACCAGGGAATACCGTCATTTAGAAAATTTACGATGTGGAAAAGCCATTCAGAACGCTCATTCGGCCATCTATGAATAAATTACCGTTAAAATAGCAAATGGTATGATATTTCATTTCGATTGCATCCAAAAATAGTGTTGAGCGTAAATATAGACGTATTGTAATCTTAATATGCATCCCAAGGTCAATAACAATTTCTTCACAAATCATTAAACTTCATAATAGAAAAGACTAGTACATGGTCTAGATGCTTGATAAAATACACACATACGGGATAATCGACCATTTCTTCACCAAAGGACCGTGACATCTCAGTTATATTCACTTTTGCGCTGTGATTCAATCACAACGCGAGAGAGACAGACAGCCCAGCGCGGAACTACCCGTGCATTTTATCATCACAATCAGCTAGAATACTCTCCGTATTAAAAGACCGCTGAAAACAACAGTCCCTGATTTGAACAATTCTGTTTTTTTTCTTCGATTTCACTCTCTACAAAGAGCAAATATTAGGTGTATACCTACAGAAGTTTAATATCAATTTGTATGCGTCAAATAAAGGTGCTAACTTAAGGTTGTGCGTTTGTGTACATTTTCCGCCGTGAAATTGCCTGTGGATATTCCGAACAATTAGCACATTACGCATTGCGTGGATATGTGATGCGCGTTGTTAAAACAGTCCATTTCACGGCACGCCAGCTTTCTACGAAGCTCCGGTGTCTCATTACAAAATACACCTGCTAAGCTTTAATTGCGAGGGAAGGTCTAAAATACCTTTAACATAAATGGCCAAATGTCATTTTTTCCAGCAAATTTTGAAACGTTGGCGCCATCCAGTATATCAGTGTGTGATTTGAGCTTTTCTGTTCTCAGAATGATTTGTACGAAACTTACTAAATGACTTGAGGCCTAGTATAAATAGCGGTAGATATTTGAGGCAGCTTTTTGTTTATTTTTAACATGTTCAAAAACCTAAAAGATAATAACATAAATCTTTGAATTGGCAAAATATTTACTACGTAATATTATATGCAAAGACGAAGGCGTTGCGGTACCTAGCTATGCTTATTAAAAACTTAAATTTGTACTCTTGTTTCATTTTAAAATGGGAGGGGTAGATATGCTTGACTTTTCCCACTGGGCGATATTTTCGACTGTTATAAGCAAAGAAGCGTTGTGGTCATGGTGAGTGGTGTGTCGAAATATTGATGAATTGACAGAATATGTGGCTTTAGTTGACAGCTGTGTCCTGCCCTAATTCTAACCCTATGACTGTGAAGACCGTTGATCTCGTGACGTCTTCTTAATGTTTACATGTTAAAAACTTGTTCCAAAAAGTTCAATGGGTCTTTCCAGAGAAAAAACAAGTGTCCAAACCATATCCATGGTGTCCGAGTTACGGTACGACATGTATGAATAAATGTTAGCATATAATTAAACGCTTTATGTCTGTATGTGCCATTGTAAATTTAGTACATTCTTTAATCTACCAAATAGTTAATTATTTGTCTTTATCATCATCGCTCTCACTTTGCAATGACACATAAGGTAAAACAAAACCAAACACAAACAAAAGACACTACTGAGGATTTCTGTTTGTAAAAAATCTAAAAATAAGGACATTTATGTGGCGTACACAAAGAAATAGAACCTGATTACCTGGATGATCCGAAGTACATGGAAGAAATTCATCAGTAATAATAATAATGCAAGTTATAATGCGCGCACATCCACCTAAAAGGAGTTCAAGGCACAGTACAATAAACACAGATATAACAAATGAATCCAAAAATATACAATATAAATACGATAACTAAAATTTAAAGAAGACAGAAAGAATAAAAATGCAGACAAGGTTAAAGAATTAAACAAACAAATGCGGTCACAAAATAGACATACAATTACTATGTCTTAATATCATATAGTCAATGTATATCCCTTACGTCCTTAATATTTCTTGTTAGATCTAGGAGCAATTTCCCCCTAAACACAAGAGAGGGGTCCCATTCGTGATTTTTGGTCCATTTTTGAAAAGTGGCAAAAAATGGCATTAAAAGAGGTTATGGATATAAACACGATTTAAAAAAATGGGAAAAAACCCCATTAAGTCAGTTTTTAGACCCTTTGTGAAAGATTGTTGAGTTTTAAACTATGGAATAGCGAATGATATATATATGAGAGAGGAGAGGAGAGAGAGAGATAATAGAGAGAGATGAGAGTAGACGATGAGATATATCAACATATATATCACAGATATAGATATCTCACATATATATATATATATATATATATATATATATATATATATATATATATAACGTGAATGTTTACAATCATTGCCGTATTTCAATTATATCCTACGCCAAATGTTACTACTATAATAATAACGTACATTGAATTTAATACATATGAAAACTGTTATGAATATTATTTCAATTTGTTTTAATGGATATTATGCGGAAAATAAATTACATATATATTGACCCGAATTTTGACCTTAAACTTCAAGCCTTCTATATAGCGGACACCCAAAGAATACACATACTATTAGCTATTGTGTATGTGTATCAGCGATCTATCTGACAGTTTCATAAAAGGCAAACAAATGGAAGCCTAGAATACACAGAAAAAACAATATTTAATACAAGAATATCTTTTAAAATCCAAAATCCCCCAAGGCCTAGCCCAGCTGCGGCTCTTTTGATCTATTTTGAAATGTTCCTTGTTTTTTTTTTTTTTCACATATCGGTAGTCAAGGACAGGCGTCGTACTGTCGTCCACTCCCGCAGATGTGAGCTGCAGTATACCATTGCGTTGTTGTTGTGCATTTTGGCCGCTGGCGCGCCTGTCTAGCTGCTCTTTTAGCTTTTTCTGATTCCAAACCGATCCTTTTCTCTTGTATTGCAGAGGATTGTCACTATAGGACAATAGGATGATACTTTGCATGTCCAAAAAAGGACACAGAGCGCATTTTCTTCGTGAATTGTAAATATTGGTTGATACGCTTGGTTAATAGCGACTTAGGCGAGCTATAACCATGGCCATGACCAACAAAAGTCGTCCAGTCAAGCACGAGATAACAAAAAAAAAAAGCTTAAATGTAACACACAGTGTTTGCTTATCCTTTATAATATAATGATTTACAAAAAAATAATTCATATCGGTCAGTTTTGCTTGGAAACGAAATCAAAACAATTCAAAGTGACAGAACACAGCACAAGGCAATGTAACAAAAAATATTCTATACTGCAGTTTCTGTTCTTTTTTATTTTGAAATCGTAATAACTTTAAGACCCATGTCCATGAAGGTTTAATTGGTTTTGAATATGTGGTGTAACTTGTAGAATCCAAATGGCACAAATAGCAATGTCCATTTCGTACGGTTATGATAATTTGAGGCTCGACATATATAAAATAAGATTAGAATGTGATATCAGGTTTATTTCAACCTAATCAGCTCTTATTTCATGATAATGTTGATTATATTTCTAAGGTTTTGATACTAATGCTGATTGGATCATGAAGATTATGATCATTAAATAAATAAATGCTGATGAAGATTATAAAGATCGGCATGATAATTAAAATATGAATATAAAGGCCTAAAACTCCTGTAAACGTGTAACAACGAAAAAATATTAACATAACGTCTTATTTAAAGCCGCTACCAGCAATTTCTTCAAAATGTAAACAAACCGTGCCCCTAATTTTCAATGAAGTCCATTTTTTGCACTGTGTTATTGGAAATGTTTATAGTAAGACCCGTGTAAGCAGTGGTAAGTGGCTAAGCTTAACACGCCGTATTTGTCATGAATTCTCGATTTTTTAGCATGTTTACTAATTAAAAAAGTCGGGATCCACGTTTATGCGTATAACACAAAGCAGTCGTAAATTACATCTTCAAGACCGCTTTAAGTGTCTGTGTTTTTTTACAAAGAACTGTAATATAGTTGTTGATTGATCAAAACACTAGCACTTTAGAGACAAAATGGCATTTTGAATTTGGAAAAAATTAAAGATTTTGGCTTTAAACTTTTACCTGAGTGCATATCACAGTGGAAAATATGGATTTAATCTTTTTTGTTTTTCGTCAATCTTCTAGTGTTTTGCACAGATTACACATTTGTATTTTGTCCGTTAATTTTTTAAATTTCGTTGTGCTATCATGATGCGTATAAACTCGAACATTGGACAAACTGGAAAATATGAGATTTGTCTCTTTCCTTCAAGGGTTTAAAATAGTATTGATTATTAATATATACGGCCTATTTATACCTAACGTTTAAGGTGTAACAGAACCCAATTATTCCCATTTTTACACTTTCAAAACTTCCTGAATCTACGAGTTGCAGCAACCTCAGGGGCAATTTGTTAACCATTTTGGACACCGTAGCTACGACGCAACCATCCCACCGGGATGGAGTCTTGATATCTGCATGTCACTGGTCTCTTACTTATCAACAGAAGCAACCATCTATAGGTAATCTCAGTCAAGCGATGTTTGCGCGTCATTTGGCGACCCCCATTCATATCTTGGATATTTTCATGTGCAATTTTTTTCCCTCAAAGAAGTAAACTATAACAAGTCATCTGTTCTGGTTTAAACTTCAGTCATATGAAAACTATTTAATTTCCACGGTACAAGAGGGTGATATGTTAAATCCAACCAAGTAAAGTTTACTGCAACTACTTATTGTGCTGAGATTTGTCAGTTTTCCATAAGGTGACCCTGTACAAAAGGGGGGATCTTGTCAAATTGTGACCTACTTTCATGCATGTTATTGCTGAGATCTACTTCAAGCATAGTAAACCAGTGGATTGTAACACACTGCACCATTAAATCACTAACCCAGGACAATTACCCAGCGATAACCTTTCTGTCTACCTCGGGGTTACCTTTCTTGATTATAACGAACATAATACATTAACATGATACCATAATACACTAAAATACCTTCCTGCATAATATGTGAAGTCATTTAATTAGGAACGGAAGATAAGTTTACTAAAGAATAATGTAACATGGAGTTTGTTACACAAATTGATATACTAATTTGTGTTACCACTTATCTTGCTAATTGTTCTTTTTGGTGATACCTTTATGTTTGTTTCTTGTAATGTTTGTATCTTTGTGATTTTTCTTAATACTGGAAGCTCACATTCAACCGCTCTTGCCAATGTTATTTATTGCAAATTTGAAGGGGCCCCACACCATAATTAGTGAAGTACATCTCCCTTGATTGTGAGATTTCCATAACATAGTACTTTGTTTTTTAACTAAGAAGGAAAAGTGCCAGTGAATGCCTTTTTCACGTGTTCCGTGGGTCTTCTTTTTTAATGACTGGGTGGAAAGTTTCTTGCTAAATTAAACTCATGTCTACTGTCCTGCTGGGACACGCACATTCACACATAACAACCTTTTTGTTTTGTTTTATCTTCAATGCAGGCACTACTACTACATCATCATCAGTCAACGGCGCTGTGGAACCTTCAGTAACGGTCTCGCACTGCAGATGTGAGCTGCAGTATACCATTGCGTTGTTGTTGTGCATTTTGGCCGCTGTCGCGCCTGTCTAGCTGCTCTTTTAGCTTTTCTGATTCCAAACCGATCCTTTTCTCTTGTATTGCAGAGGATTGTCACTATAGGACAATAGGATGATACTTTGCATGTCAAAAAAGGACACAGATGCGCATTTTCGTTCGTGTATTTGTATAGATTGGTTGATACGCTTGGTTAATAGCGACTTAGGCGAGCTATAACCATGGCCATGACCAACAAAAGTCGTCCCGAGTCAAGAACGAGATAACAAAAAAAAAAAAAAAAAAAAAAAAAAGCTTAAATGTAACACACAGTGTTTGCTTATCCTTTATAATAGGATTTACAAAAAAATAATTCATATCGGTCAGTTTTGCTTGGAAACGAAATCAAAACAATTCAAAGTGACAGAACACAGCACAAGGCAATGTAACAAAAAATATTCTATACTGCAGTTTCTGTTCTTTTTTATTTTGAAATCGTAATAACTTTAAGACCCATGTCCATGAAGGTTTAATTGGTTTTGAATATGTGGTGTAACTTGTAGAATCCAAATGGCACAAATAGCAAGTGTCACATTTCGTAACGGTTATGATAATTTGAGGCTCGACATATATAAAATAAGATTAGAATGTGATATCAGGTTTATTTCACCTAATCAGCTCTTATTTCATGATAATGTTGATTATATTTCTAAGGTTTTGATACTAATGCTGATGGTGATCATGAAGATTATGATCATTAAATAAATAAATGCTGATGAAGATTATAAAGATCGGCATGATAATTAAAATATGAATATAAAGGCCTAAAACTCCTGTAAACGTGTAACAACGAAAAAATATTAACATAACGTCTATTTAAAGCCGCTACCAGCAATTTCTTCAAAATGTAAACAAACCGTGCCCCTAATTTTCAATGAAGTCCATTTTTTGCACTGTGTTATTGGAAATGTTTATAGTAAAGACCCGTGTAAGCAGTGGTAAGTGGCTAAGCTTAACACGCCGTATTTGTCATGAAATTACGATTTTTATGCAATGTTTACTAATTAAAAGTCGGGATCCGACTTTTATTAGTACTAAACAAAGCAGTCGTAAATTACATCTTCAAGACCGCTTTAGTGTCTGTTTTTTTTACAAAGAACTGTAATATAAGGTGTTGATATGATCTAACACTAGCAATTTAGAGACAAAATGGCATTTTGAATTTGGAAAAAAATTAAAGATTTTGGCTTTAAACTTTTACCTGAGTGCATATCACTTGAAAATATGGATTATAATCTTTCGTCTAATCTTCTAGTGTTTTGCACAGATTACACATTTGTATTTTGTCAGTTAAGTTTTAAATTTCGTTGTGCTATCATGATGCTTATAAAATCGAACATTGGACAAACTGGAAAATATGAGATTTGTCTCTTTCCTTCAAGGGTTTAAAATAGTAATTGATTATTAATATATACGGCCTATTTATACACTAACGTTTAAGGTGTAACAAGAACCCAATTATTCCCATTTTTACAACTTTCAAAACTATCCTGAATCTACGAGTTGCAGCAACCTCAGGGGCAATTTGTTAACCAATTTGACACCGTAGCTACTGAAGCAACCATCCACATGGGATGGAGTCTTGATATCTGCATGCACTGGTCTCTTACTTATCAACAGAAGCAACCATCTAATAGGTAATCTCAGTCAGAGCGATGTTTGCGGCGTCATTGGCGACCCCCAAAATTCATATCTTGGATATTTTCATGTTGCAGCAATTTTTTTCCCTATAACAAGTCCATCTGTTCTGGTTTAAACTTCAGTCATATGAAACTATTTAATTTCCACGGTACAAGAGGGTGGATATGTTAAATCCAACCAAAGTAAAGTTTAAGGCAACTACTTATTGTGCTGAGATTTGTCAGTTTTCCATAAGGTGACCCTGTACAAGGTGATGCTTGTCAAATTGTGTAACTACTGTTCATGCTGTTTGCTGAGATCTAACTTCAAGCATAGTAAACCAGTGGATTGTAACACACTGCACCATTAAATCACTAACCCAGGACAATTACACAGCGATAACCTTTCTGTCTACCTCGGGGTTACCTTTCTTGATTATAACGAACATAGATACAATTAACATGATACATAATACACTAAAATACCTTGCCTGCAGAATATGTGAAGTCATTTAATTAGGAAAGTAAGATAAGTTTACTATAATGTAACATGAGTTTGTTACACAAATTGATATACTAATTTGTGTTACCACTTATCTTGCTAATTGTTCTTTTTGGTGATACCTTTATGTTTGTTTCTTGTAATGTTTGTATCTTTGTGATTTTTCTTAATAATGGAAGCTCACATTCGAACCGCTCTTGCCAATGTTATTTATTTGCAAAATATTGAAGGGGCCCACAACCATAATTAGTGAAGTACATCTCCCTTGATTGTGAGATTTCCATAAACATAGTACTTTGTTTTATTAACTAAGAATGAAAAGTGCCAGTGAATGCCTTTTTCACGTGTTCACGTGGGTCTTCTTTTTTAATGACTGGGTGGAAAGTTTCTTGCTAAATTAAACTCATGTCTACTTTCCTGCTGGGACACGCACATTCACAAATAACAAACTTTTTGTTTTGTTTTATCTTCAATTGCAGGCACTACTACGACATCATCATCAGTCAACGGCGCTGTGGAACCTTCAAGTAAACGGTCTCGCACTGCATATACTAGATATCAAACGCTAGAGTTGGAAAAAGAATTCCATTTCAACCGTTACCTCACGCGGAGAAGACGAATAGAAATCGCACATGCTCTAGGTCTTACCGAAAGGCAGATTAAGATATGGTTCCAGAATAGACGGATGAAATGGAAGAAAGAACACAATGTGAAAAGTATCTCGCAGTTAATTGAGTCAAGAGGCGATGCGGCAGCAGCGCTGCCGGTCGGTGGACCCAACGGTTAGCATGCGCTGACTGTTCAGGATGCGCCTCGCTAGTCAGTGCTAGTTCTGACGTGTGTGACTCGCCGAACTTCTAGTTGATTTGTATATATATATTGAATATTGGACTACTATGAGGAATTGCCCGGGTAATGAAGCTTTATAATAGATTTTCAGATCTTAATTTATTGAGCTTTCGTTTGTACGGCTGTATAATCTGCATTCTACCTTGGTACATGTACATGTTGAATGTCAGTCGTACGTTTTGGAAACTGAAATAACTGTGAATCAACCATGATCAACGACAAGTGTTCATCTAAAGGCAAAGTCGAATGCGGCACGGGAAAGCAACACGCTGAAGAAATTATCCCACCGGCAGCTCTGTTAGTTTGTGTGCTTGTCCTACAAGAGTACTTGTAGGATGAATAGCGTTTTAGGAAGGGTGTAAGAAATAAGAGGTAAACCTTAGACCACAGGTATCTCTTAAAATGAGTTTTGGTCAATTTCCATCTCGTACAAGGTTTTCGCATATTTAAGTAAGTACAAACTCTACGGTATTAAGGGTACATTATGAACTCTGAGGTAACTAAGAAAACCACACTTTCAAATTATTATTTCTGGAAACACCGTAGTCTTCACTTAATAAAAACCACCGTATAGGAGTAACTTTTGACCTAATTGGTCAGTGGTCAGTATTAAAAATGTCGTGAGCCAATTGTAGAACAATACAATTTATTAGTGTTTTAAATTTTGAAAATACCACCGTTTTTACATATTGCCATTCCGTTCACTGCAAAATTACAATACAGTAGGATATTTCCTTCTGTTGGTCTTTTGTCTTTTTGTAATTAAAAATGGAATGATGTTATTGGGTGTAACTTCCTCTTTCGTCTGCCATGATATGTGTGAAACTGAACAAAATGATAAACAGACGCTGCATTTTAAGGACCAAACACGCTGTAAGAACCATCAAACTATTTTATAAGAATGCTACTCTGGTAACTATATAGTTCTGGCTTAATACGCATTACCTGGTTATTTCTGAAAAGTGCAATTATCAATTTGTTATAGAGAATAAGTTAATTGTAGTGTTTATGAACAAATTTCATCGCAGTTTTGCAACATTATGATGTCAATGCGACAAAACATTTTAATAGAGTGAAAAGTGTATTCTAATGGAGGAATGATTTATGTTACCTTTCTTTTAAGGCATCCGAACTGAAGAAGTTACATTATGATATTATCATCGTGGCCAGTTTTTAACAATAGGCTGATGATATATATTGTTGGGTTGTCTGTACATCACGAGCACCAAGAACAAATTCCTCAATTTTTACCAAATGACTATTTTTCAAAATAATTGTCATCCTTATGATGCTTAGATATAGATACTGTAGATAAAAAGGCGTAGAACTCTTATTCATGATGATTTTTTTATATCTCGAAGAAAATATACTGTAAGCAGTGGCAATTGGAAATGGAAAGAGAAGGCAATGCCTCGTCATTAAAGGTCTTTAATGTTTGATTGTCCGAAAATTCTGTGTAGTATATAAGACCTGCTTTATACTTACACAATCAACATCTTTTTAATTGACTTGACCAAATCGCATCATTTTGCAGACATGTAAACTCGGAGCTGTAAAGAAAGATGACCAGGCAAAGTATGCTGGATAAAATGAATTCAAAATTTATTAAAGAAGGGACTGAAAAAGTGAGAGACGCAATTGATATCCTCTCGAAAAAAATGGTATCATTTTGTGCAACCTTGTTAGACATGGACATAATGTACAGTAAACACACCAACCCAACAAAGACTGCTTTGCCGATTGATTTATCAATACATGACCATCTCAGACTTTTTTTATCTTTAGCATTACCAACAAATTTAAATGATGTTGTTGTCAAATCGGCGTCTGCAGTTTAAAGGCAGATGGTCTCTCGGCTATGTTTGGCGTGGCATATTCATTCGCTTTAAATAATCTAGTTCAGCCATATTAATGGTTTCCTTTTCCAACTGTTGTCAAAATACTACTTCTTTGCGAAACCTAGTCTTTTCTAAGGTTCAACGCATGCAATATCTCGTATCAGCGTATGACTAGGGGAAGTGTATAACACATAAAATATGGCAGCTCCATTGTATCAAATATGGCGAGGTTTCCCTCGCATGTCGAGTTCATGCGCTGTATATCGAGTTTACCCCCTATATGTCGAGTTTACAGCGCGGCCTATCCAGTTTGAACTCTATGTGCCGAGTTCATAAATTATGTCCAGAATAAAAATCATGGACAGATAAATCATGCAGAGTTTAAAAAACTGGACATGATTTTTTCAACATGTGCAAAACTGGACATGATTTTTTCTCAACATGAGCAAACTCGACATGATTTTGAAACTCGGCATGATTTTTTTTCTGGGACATTGAGGAAAACTGGACATGATTTATGTCAAACTCACCATATAGAGAGCAAACTCGATGTATAGAGGGCAAAACTGGACAGATAGCGCTGTAAACAGAATATAACGCTGCCACACTCGACTATGGGGCGAGAAACTCGATACACAGCGCTGAAACTCGACATGCGCGGGAAAAACTCGCCATGATTTGATACGTGGAGCGTGCCATACATAACGGGTGTCAGTTGAATGCCTTCTACAGCTGCATAGATTGCATTGATAGAAAACAATCCGTTGCCGAAGTATTTATGCAGCGTGCGTCGCACAGCTGACATATTGTGCTCCTTGGCGTTTCTTTCTTTCTTTCTTTCTTTCTTTCTTTCTTTTCCAAACGCTCCCTAAAATGCTTTCTTCTAACCAAAACGCTTGGGCCGATTTCAACCAAACTTGTTCTGAAGAACCACTGGACCAAGCGTCATATATGGTGTACACAGATTTGGGACCAAAGTCATGTGTGCCGATAACGGGGCATTCTTTGAAAATCTATTAATTCCCTTCTTATGCTATAAATCAATTGCTATTGTCACAAATTTCAGTCAAAAGAACCATTAACCCAAGGCCCATATAGGGTGTACACAGATTGGGGTGAAAGGCAATGTAGGCCGATTAAAGGGGTATTCTTGAAAATCTAGGGAATTCCTTTCTAACACAAATCAATTGCTATGAACACAAATTTCAGTCAAAAGAACCAGTAACCCAAGGCCCCTATAGGGTTGTTGTACAAGATGAGGTGGTGGATGAAAAAAAAAAAAAAAAAAACAGTGTAGGACGATTAAAGGGGCATTCTTTGAAAATCTATAAATTCCATTTTCTGCCTCAAATTAATGCTATGATCACCGAAGTTGGTCTGAAGAACCACTGACCTAAGATCCATAATGGTGTAAACACATAGGGGTCAAAGGTCATGTAGGCCGATGAAAGGGGCATTCTCTATCAACTCTATAAATTGCTGCTTTGGTCTCAAATTAATGCTATGATCACTTAAATTAGAAGAAACTCTGACTCAAGGACCATATAGAGTGTACACAGATTGGGGTGAAAGGCAATGTAGGCCGATTAAAGGGGTATTCTTTGAAAATTCAGAAATTCCTCGTCTCAAATCTAGTGCTATGATCACCAATGTTGGTCAGAAAAATTCATTAACCGGACCCAATGCCTATATGGGGTGTACACAGATATCAATTCAACATACACTGATTAAGGGGCATTCTTTGAAAATCTATAAATCCATTCTTCTGCCTACTCAAACTAACCATCCGTTCAAATTAACAAGTTCACTAGGTGTGGTCAACGTCATAGAAACATGGATGCTGACATTAGTGCTTCTTCAGAAGCACATTTAGCCCTAGTTTCGTTTTTGTTCAGGTGGGCGTTATTTCTAGGATGGTATGTTAGCAAATTCCAAATCGGTTGTTAAACTTCGGGGTATAATTAATTTTTTGACGAGCTGCGTGGCCCTTTAGCAACTTGCAATAAAGATACACACCACACATAAGCTATAAAAATAAAGTGTTTAGCCTTTTAAAATATATATGAACTGATTATTGTTTTTGAAAAGCAAATCCAGTTTCTGAGTAATGTCTTTTTAAAATAGCATGCTTGCAAATCCTGTTAAGGGGGATGACCCGATTTTAGTATATAAAGTTTTTATCTTGATAGAATGGCCTTCACCCAAAACCCTATCTGTAAAGTTTTGCGCAGAAAATATTTCAACCCGTTTTGATGTTAGAGCTAAAAACGTGATTTTGTAATCACCATAGAGTACTCTGTAAAATTAATATTGGCGGCGACCAAAATGGGGCACATTTTCGCTCATAACATCCAAACCAAACACAGGGTAATTGAGAAAAATAGTAGCTTTCTTTAGATACCAAAATTTTGACCACTTCCGGTAAAATCTGGGATTTTGGGGACTAGGCTATTACCGATCGGACCGTGGCCCTTTAGCTACGGTTCTTTGCCTTTTTAACAATAAAAACAGAGATGCCAAATGAGATTTTGTACAACAGATAAATGACAAATGTCCTTGACACATTTTGACCATGATTAAGTTTGATTATATCAAACTGATGAATCATTTAATATTGAAAATCAATGGCGCAATGGTGTTATGTTGCGTAAAAATTGTATTTTTCTATTTATGAAGACGTTATTTATCTTCCATCTACAAGTTGAGCGAGATTTTCCCAAATAAGAAGAAAAACTTCACAGAAGTAGTAGAATATGAAAACAGGGGTGAAGAAAGTAGCACTAAGTTTTACCGTGTCAATAGGCTTTAATAGAATTATACACATTTTAGCGTTTTACTTTTACAACTCTTGGTAATTGCAATTTTAACATCAGTTGATTGCTCTTAATGGGCCTGGAGGTAACCATAAGCATTCAGACATCAATTGTTTCAAAAATGTCAAAATTTTGCGCTCTTATTATCAAATTTTCATATTCAAAATCAGCATAAAAATGCAGGCAAATGAGTCCACAAAGTCTAGCTTTAGGTTAGTAGGTCTTGAGATGGCTTCCAAAATGACCAGCGGTTATTTGGGAAGCCATTTCAAAACCATTGACTTATGCTATCAACCAGGATTAAATGGGTTAATATACAATAAATGATTTGCGCGAATAGCGAAATATAGCTTGAATTGAATCAGTATCCAGCCACTTCCACACAGTGCATGGACTGATCAAAACACACCAAATGGTGTTAATGGCCGTTGAAATTACAACACCGTTCTATACATAGGTCAACACCACCATCGGAGACCAAGTTTTGCGGTGTTACTAGTACTACACTATGGGGGAGCTTGTAAAGAAGTTGGACTATAAAGATCCAATAGCAAACGATTTATTTCAGCAATTTCACGTTGATCTTTGCTTTTTTCATACTCACCCTCTTAGGTAGAACAGGTATATGCATTTACTGAGCTGCACTATCATTTTGGTACTGGTACGGGGCTGGTACTTACATAAAAGGTATACGGGGATATGCCACTACAGTGGGTTTGTTTTTATGTGAAATCCTTAGACATGGGTCACATTTTTACAAAACAATTTTAGACATGATTATTTTATTAACCTTTCCCTGGAGAAGGCCAGCACATATGAGTGTTGAAAAAAACAAAAACATGCGCGCTTGGCCGGATTCGAACCATCGTATTACAAGAACGCCGTATTACAAGAACGGCGCTCTAACCAACTGAGCTATCAAGACAGGATAGCTCAATACCAATATTCTTATCGGGATTTGCTAATAACTTAACATCTTGTGGACATTGATATACCAGGGGGCAAAGCTAACTTTTAAGGCCATGGAGGTACACGAAATACAGACTAACTTAAGATGAAATTTAACTACAATAAATATTTAGCATGTTTAGTATATGTTGTATCTGTGTATGTTTTAACACTATTAAGCACGAAAAGAGTTTGTTCCCCCATATTGTATTGACGGGGTACTTTACTACAATTAGATAGGGAATGGTTTGAAGCAGAACCTGCTTAAAAGCTTGCTCAGGACAACTTGGAATTGTAACACACTTGTAACATGTAAAGTACACGAGGTAATACTGTAACAAAGAGTATTGTTATTTACATGTCTGTTTAAACATGTTATCTGGTGCTTTCACTTGTATAGACTGAAATCGTAGATAACCACTTACCAGTCTTTTATCGTGTCATAATGATATTGTATAGCACTTTTCAATTATTTATTAATTTGTATATACTGATATTAAGTTTAATTCTTTAGTTTTTTTAGATGGAATTTTTCATTAAGGAAATAGGATAAAAGCCTAGTAAATACCTTCAAAAACGCCTCACCGACAGTGAGACACGTGTGACATATATAGAGTTACACTTTACACAACGGGGTTACAGTAATTCAATCAAAATCTCCAATGAAATGCGCTTTTGCTTCAGCATTTGAAAATGTACTATTTTTGAGGTTAGGCCCTATTCGAAATAATGTTTTGTAAAATACATCACATGCACTTTTTGTTTGTGTTTAAGATATTGACATTCAATGTTAGGAACCGCTGTAAATGAACAGTACTGAGGGTATTCCAGAAAAGTTCCCACCTCCCCTCTAATCCATGACACTGCACTGAGATTGTCCAATTTTAATCTGTATATTTCTTTTTTAAGCGTAGATACACAAATAAAATACCTTTTCGGTTTTGTTCAATTTTTCTAAAATGCATTACTTATGTTGCAAAAAAAAAATACACTGGTATTTTAGCAGTCTTAATATTGTTCAGTTATGGCCTAAAATGACTGAATTAGACTACTTTCATGTTTTGGACCAAAATTTGACAATCAGACTGAGAAAATATATTTTGTTAATTTTGTTTTTACTTTCTCGAAGAAAATTTTTACAAGAGCCATCAATTTATTTTATTTATGTCTTATTTAACATGCATTTGATGTTCAAACACTGCTTTCCGATGATGCCCAGGGTTCCAGGATGGTTTGGAACAGTCAGAGGTTTACTCTACATTTACTGAAACCGACTGAAATTTTCATGTACAGGTATATCAGCACTCCATGTACATGGGACCTAGAGCTTGACGTCTCCTCCAAAGAACGAGAACGGGATATTTTTATAGTTCGTTTACCCAAGTTGAAGTGAAGCACAACGGGGAGAGAGAACATTTAAGTCTATTCAATAGTGTTTTACATTTTAAGCTAAGAATGTGGTATCTGACTAAATTCCTAACGAGTGGCCTATGCGGCGGCCTAGCCAAGGAATGAACCGGTGATCTTCAGCATCAAAAGCAGATATCTTAATCAGTGGTCACCACTCTCCCTTATCAAAAATAATTGAGTCAAAGAGCTGGAGGATCAATAACACTTTTTTTCATACTTTTGTCAATATTTTGTGCTACGAATCTCACCAGAGTCCAAAATGGAACAAAATATTATTTTAACCATTCATGTTAGGAATGGTAATATACCATTGCAATGTATTTCTCGCTTTTCTTGCTCAACTTTTTTGTTGTTGAAAATTCAACATTTTCTTCGTCTTTATTCATATGTCATCTAATGGCGGAGGGGCTACAGATGATAAATGGCATAGCTCGTTATTGCCCGGGGATGCCCACGCATATGGCAAATTTACTACGAGTTGGTAGGCCTTTCAGAGATACAACAAGCCGTATCTTTTCCATACTGCATTGTTCACACACCATAGAGTACTTACAATACAACTATGCGTCATAAAATCCTGCTCAGTCATCCATTTACATATAAAATGTTATTTTTGTATTCATTCAAGATGGTTGCAATCTTGTTTGCTTGATATATGAAATTGCATTATGATTATTGTAAGTCATACAGTATAGCGCCTGTGTGTTCAAAAACATAGCTTACAAGGCAGTCCACATGTTTAATCGAGACAAAAAGTGGCATCCCCAAGTAAAATTATCCCTTACCTGGGGAAAAAATGCAACTTGTTTCTTTTACTGATTTTCATTATTTCATGTTCGTGGTGTGTTTATCAATATAATTTATGTCGAATGTAGGAGCAAGAAGGTCGCCTATTCAATTTCACCATTTTATACATGTTGTATGAAGTGTAATGGTGTTGTTTTGTGTACACTATATAATGTAGTCTAAGCCATAGTAAAGGCCTAGACAACATCATTATCATGAATTGACCTTCATTGTCCGTATTGCTTATTTTCCTTTATTTATATATTTAAAGTCTGACTCAGAGATTTCGAAATATTATTTTTTTGTGTAATAATGAAAAATAGTCAACTAGAACTAAAGATAGTAACCTAAAATACACAATTCCGAATTTGAGATGAATCGGATTTTCGTTTTAATGCAGTAAACATTCATGTGTAGTATTACGTCCCAGGATACTGTGTATAACAAAAATTCGGATCCGGAATTTTATAATAAAGTTGTGATTTTCTATATGAAGGAATTCGATTTAAGCTTAGCAATTTCACGCAGTGATTAGTATATGGACAAGCATTATGTACATGCAAAAAACACGATTTTTTTGGAAATTGAGGGCGCCCTCCTCAGGAAATCTCTGAGTCGGCCTTTAATGAATTGTTGGCTGTACAATCATCCATAGGAGTTAAGGTCAAGATCCGTATGTGCGTATTGCAATGGAGCGCATATAATTATTTTTAACTACATATTATTCTTATTTCAGTTATTGTTGATAAAGAATGATAGATTCACACAATGATATGCTTTCAATTTTCATTCATTCGTGTATTATTTACAATCTAAATGTGGGTTCATAGTTCATACAATCAACAAAAGCATAGAATTTTGTTTCTCTTTATCTATTGGCATTACATGGATAGCGTGTCTACACGACCATCTTCACAAAGCCTATTCACTATATTCACGAAATGTGAATGCCAGGTCGTGCAGAAAATATTACCATGATTGCTAAAGTGAAATAATTTAAGGTTGATTACATGCCCACAACTTATTTGTTAATTTTCAGTCCATACTGATTGGGAACGTAATGATAACAATTACATCGATGTACCTTTGCCTATCCACTTAAATAAATTATGTATATTTTCATCTTTTAATACACCATTCTCAATATTTTCTTAGGTATATGCTTGTGATTTAAAAAATATGTAGTTTAACACGGGATTCGTTTGGACTGAGCAGATATTTGGACATTTGTATTGTAACAATTAATAATAATAATAATAATCATAATAATAATTACTTGAAAATGATACTTGGGGGAAATTGTAATTATTCATTACGTTATAATGAGCTCTTATTATTATTTAAATTAATATTCATATCCTTTGTTATTCTAGTAGATTATCTTTAATTTGCATAAATTAATATTCATATCCCTTGACGGAATAAAGCACAAATGATATCGTTAAGGGGAAACGAAATTTCGCTCTAACGTCTTAATTAGTGCATAACAAGGGCCAATTTCCCCCAACCTACTACATAAGCTTACAATATATATATATATTATATATATATATATATATATTATATATATATATATATATTATATATATATATATATATATATAATATATATATATATATATAATATATATATATATATATATATATTATATATATATATATTGACTAGATGATAATGTGGATGAAGAGCTTTGGATTACGCGTGGGTACAAATATCTTCTTACACATATTTACACTATTTAATAACAACAATTGCCGCATACCTGTATGACGTACCCGGAATTAGTTATCCACATTTAATAAGTTCAGTCCACGCTGACTGTAACAAAGACAGCAGTCACTTTCACAAACGTATTGAAAAATCATAAAATAATGTTAACCTCGTTAATGCTAATTTGTGCCACAAGTGCACATTTTGTGCAGGAGTTTGAAAAAATGGATTTATCTTCCATCATGTAAGCTTTAAGATTATGTAAAAATCCTAATCCAAACCTTACCCCTATCGTGCCTATATCTATCCTTAACCGAACCATAACCATAACCTTGTAAACCTAATTCTAAATGCTAATAACCTAAGTTCGTTTTAATTCTCACATCAAGTTCCAACCGAAAAAAGTGGCTCTGATAAGTTCTCCTTTGTCGTGTATAATTTTGACAATAAGACCTAACTGACACTGTTTCAGACCATGTTGATAATATTGCACAAGTGTCATAGTAATAGAAATGAATCATCGTAATCTATTGTTCATTACAACTATTATCACACCTTGAAGATTTAATTTTCAAAAATCAATTATGAGTTACAAAGTTCCTGATATTTTCTTTTCCAACTACAATGCCAATGCTCGCACTTCGATCGATACCACGTTGTACTGTGCATGACATGTATGATGATGCAAAATGGTTGTAATAAAGGTTCTCTTACTGATGGTTAATGTGAAAAGGAAATGAATTTGTCATAAATAACTAGATGGTAACCAAATTATATCTTACAAGGAGAATCTATCATCAGAAGTTAATATGAACTTGACATAATAGTAGCTGATAACAGTATTTAAGAACGGAGAATAGGATACCCTTTGAAGGGTTGTAGAACGATTGGAACTTATAATACTGTTGTTTTGTTTTGATTATACGGTGATTTTAAGGGGGCGTTGGGCTTCTCAGACCTGAAGTTTGAGGTTAATTTACTCAATGTTCCCGGACGATGACATGTCTGTGTCATATACCATATTATAGTCCTTATTGAGAAGTTTCGAAAAATGTGTAAAATATTGTTCTGATTGCCATGGTAACCACAGAGGGCCTCTGAATGGCCGAACATCGAACACTTACCACTTCAACAATCTGGTTCCAAACTTGGGTGGTATATGTAGGATGAAAATACGCAGGGCACTATGAAGCCCGATTGTTTATATGGTTGCCATGTCAACCAGGAACTTTTGCACCATAACTTAAATTTGAAGCATGATTTTAAACACCCGCTTCCTTAGTGCCCTTGTGTGTTTAATACCTGTACCAAATTCCATGTTCATATACGATCTTTCGTTTTGTGGAACCTCGCTTGATCTTGTTCTAAGAGATCGAGCAATATTTAAGCCAGGGGCTACAGAACATAACAGGGGCTACCAGAAAACGTGGAACACAACCACAACAACAGGAAAAGGGAACTCCTTTTAAATAAATAAACTTGAAAATAAAGAAACATGACACTTTTGAACAAGCGCGAATGGAACGCTGTTTTATTCGAAAAAAAGTGAGTTTCCCCATCACCCTAGATATTGATCGGTCCTTAAATATCGGCCATTTTAATTGATATAAGTAAACATGGCACATTTCTTTAGTTTTTTCATTGCATGGGTAAGCTTCAGGCACATTTTAAAATCGATCACTCGGCGTTTTCTTGCTTTTACGCATGCGTAAGACGCGATCTAGCATTTTAGCGTTTTACGCATGCGTAAGAGCGGCAAAATGACTGGTCGACATGGAGTATAACTTGACAAGTTTACTGTCCAAAAGTAGGTACAATTTGAAGACGTATAAGACTTTTTTTAAAAGTAAACAAGGTAATAAGAGTTTCTGACCTGGCACGATTGGGTTTAGTAATGTTGTGAATGTATTTATGACCTCCTTGGTTCTACAACAGAAGTATTCATCCTATGCTTTCAGGGAAAAGATGTAGCAAATGTAATATTTGTATCTCTCTGTAGAGATTTGTGTCACCTTTTCTTGTGGTTATTGTAAAAGTGAATTTGACTGTACTGTTGTTTTCATTAATAGCCATGTCAGCAGTAACGATATACGACACAGCATATGATGTTGGTCAGAATCGATTCAAGCCCACCTTTTATCCTGAAAAAAAGTATTTTTATCAAGTTGTATGTAATAAAAGTATGACTTTTGTTTTTTGAGTCTCTGTAAAATAAAAGTTATTGTTCAAAGTGCAATGCTAATCTGTTGTCTCATGTCAGTTCGTATGTGTGGATACACTCTAAAATATTTTTAATCAAATATTAGTCAAAGTTGAGTAAACCTCGGACAGTTATTGATAAAAAATATACTCAGCTTTGCATAGATTTTACTCAGCTTTGACTAAGATTAAAATATTAGTCAAAGTTGAGTAAACCTTAGGTATTGTTGAGTAAAATATACTCAGCCTCAACTTTGACTAATATATTACTCAAAAGAAAGTGTTGTTCTCTTTTAATCAACATTTTACAGTGGTATGGCGTTATAATTAAGCCATCTAGCTGCTAGCCTTGCTCAAGGTGCTCTACCAACTTCATTCATTGGTTCATACGTCTAATGCAAATAATGTCACAGATCATATTAGGCAGAAATCATGCGAGGAGTGGAGGATATTCCCCCCTCCCTAAAAGTAAAGAAATAACAATACCATGGTGAACATTAATTCTATCAAGCACCTTATTTGAGGTCTCTAATTTCACTTGGCTTGTGTTCCATGCTTCCACTAACAAGTTCAATAAGTCAGCCAGAGCGCCTTGTTCAATCTGTCAGTTTTTTTCCTTCGCATTTGCAAGAATTTGATATGAGTTTTATACAGGGTTTTTTTTTTTTTTTTTTTTTAGTCAAAGTTGAGTAAACCTTAGGTATTGTTGAGTAAAATATACTCAGCTTGGCATAGGGTTTACTCTCAACTTTGACTAATATATTACTCAAAAGAAAGTGTTGTTCTCTTTTAATCAACATTTTACAGTGGTATGGCGTTATAATTAAGCCATCTAGCTGCTAGCCTTGCTCAAGGTGCTCTACCAACTTCATTCATTGGTTCATACGTCTAATGCAAATAATGTCACAGATCATATTAGGCAGAAATCATGCGAGGAGTTGAGGATATTCCCCCCTCCCTAAAAGTAAAGAAATAACAATACCATGGTGAACATTAATTCTATCAAGCACCTTATTTGAGGTCTCTAATTTCACTTGGCTTGTGTTCCATGCTTCCACTAACAAGTTCAATAAGTCAGCCAGAGCGCCTTGTTCAATCTGTCAGTTTTTTTCCTTCGCATTTGCAAGAATTTGATATGAGTTTTATACAGGGAAGAATAAACCCACAAAGCAATTTTATCAAGGCTGTCTCCCTGAGCAGCACAACCACTGCACCTGGCCACAACGGGTATTTGCGGTTTTATACCTAGAATAGTAGGATCCTGGATCCAGTGTGCATCAAGACAGAGCCATGCAGGGTAAATTATGGTCCCAAACGAAGCTACCCGATGTTTATTAGACATGCCAGTCTAGATAACACTATAATACAATTGCCGCATACAATTTTTCTAGATGATAACACTATAATACAATTACCATACAATTTCTGTTTCTAAAATTTACCAGGGCTAGGGCTACGATATTTAGAGGCAAACGGAAGCCCATTTTTTTACTCAGTCGCACATAATACGAATCGCTCATCCCCGCGCTCACCAGCGAGGCGGAGCATAGTCGCTGTCTGAGCTGGCGAGCTAAACCGCAGACAGCTGTGTTGGAACCCGGATACTAAAATAGCTATGGCTATGATTTCAACTGTAGTATGACAATCCGTCTGGTCAAATACTATTGCTTTTGTCGTTCGCTGATGTTAATGTATTTGATCATTGGTTACTGACTTATATCTGCCAGATTCTACTAAAATAGTACATGGGGAAATGTAATGGATGTTTTGGTTTAGTTTTTTTATATACAATTTTGACACCAATGTTTTTCCAATACAGAATTTCATGGAGAATCTGAAAATCATGGGTGTCATTTTTTAAAATGTGTTCTTGGGGGTTTATAAGGGGGCAAACTTTGTACAGGTAAACAATAAAAGTGTTTAAATTGTTTTAAAATTTATACCAGTCTGTTCGGCTGCTCATAAGGTTTCTAAAAAGGTATAGTTTGCCATATTTACGACCTATTGTTTTAGTACAATAGGCTCAAGAAAGTTCAAGGTCATTATTTATAGAATGGTCCAATTTTCTGTACAGTAAGACGAACAATTTGGCACCGTTTTTAGAACAAACCGATGAATCTGAAAATTTACCCCCAGTGTGACCTTGAACCCGTTTTACCTTGTAACTCTTGTGCTGTAACACTCAGGTAGGGCAACCTATACCTTTCTCTAATCCTTCAAAGGTACTGAACATGATGGTATACTTTAAAACACATTTTGCCCCCTTTTATATTTTCCGCCTGTATAAACCAGTGTTAAACCTTGCCCCCCTAAAATTCATCCAAGAACACATTTAAGAAAATGACACCCATGATTTTTGGAATCCTCATACAATTTTGATTTAGAAAAACCTTGGTTGCAAGATTGTATATGAAATTTTCACAAAAATACAGTTCCACATGTACTCAAAGCTAGATACAGCGTCGTTCCTAGATCTTGTTGAAATTGTAGTGGAATATTGGCATTGATTAAAGAAACATGCACACCAAATTTTATTTTTTTTCCAAAAAGCGTTCAATGGAGATATTTCACCGTGTTTTCAAATTCCCATAGACTTTGTACAAGGACTGATTTTGGCAGTATATAAAAATGACCAAATGAGGCATTTTGGTGGAAAAAACTACAATATTTATTTGTTTATTTTTCTTCTCAAGTAATTGATGAGATATAATTTTGTGTTTTTATTGTTAGAGAAATGTATATAACTTTTTGTTTTTTCTTTTCTGCGTGTCATCAAACCCATAAAACGTCGGACAATCAGTAATTTCTCCCATTTTTTGGTCGAGTGTTTCTAGTAATCTGAATTACCCACTTTTTCATATTTTTCCTAGAATGAAATATAACTCCTTTGTTGATAAATAAGGTGTCCTAGACAAGAATCAAATTTAGAAATTCCTCAAGTTAGATTTTGCAGATCAAGTTTTTCCATTTTAATACTATGTTTTTCATTTTCTAAATTTTTTTTTCACCTAAAGAACAATTCTCATGCATTAAACACTTGATTTAAAAAAAAGCCAACTTGATTATTTTAGCTATGTTATTATGAACACTTCCTGGAGTTTTTGAGCTTAACACTTAATGCCTAAGGTGTTTTCACTCACGTTGGTGGCCTGGGTGGGGGCAGGGAACCCCCCTAAGGAAACCAACCACTTTCCCGATGGAATTTTCAAATGAAACCATACCACCTTTGCGGGGGCATAGACAAGGCCAAAGGTGCACTATAAATGAGTTCCGGGTTATCGTCTGTAATTAGGGGCAAATCATGTTTTCGAATGCGGGAAAAAATCGCTCAAAAAGTACTATGTTTTCGCGACCCCTGCTTCCACAGCAACACATTGCAAATCATTTTTGTGTTTATATCTGCTCTAAAGGAAGGACCAAGTTTAAATAGCCTATTTTAACACAAACATTACCATTTGTACATTCTATATTTTTTGTGGGTCAGACTTTTTGTCATAGGTTTGTATAGCAATGGCCTGCAGTCGCTCGATGATGGAATCGCCTCTTTTCAGCAACATCAAGGGTTATTATTTTTTTTTCTGATTATGTAATAACGTTTTGTTCATTCATAGAACCTACATAGTGCAGTCTACCAATATTTTTTACGGTTTTTATTTTTTTTATTTTTAAAATAACATCCGTTTGGTGCCTAAGGGGGGGGGTTCCTAGGGACCCAAGCCTATTATCTCATTAACAACGGGCGGAAATTTTATTAATTTTTTTTATGGAAAGAAGCGCATCAATAAGTTCACAATTACCAAAAAAAAGAGTTTTCGAACTATTTTTCACGACTGAGAAATCGCCGAAAAACAATCTTGGGTACTATTGAACCCCCCCCCCCTTAGGCACTTAAGTGTTAAAAGCAATGTTAGCACATTTTTTTTGAAGCGCCCCCAATTTTTCAAAAAAATTGCGATTTTTATACACGGTTGCAATTGGTAACTGGCTAGTAACTATATCTGTGATTGGTAAAGCTCCTACTACGATGTTTTTTTGTGTCGCAAAACGAAGGAATTTTGGTAACTAGAGCATTTTAATACCGGATCCCGATAATATTCAACGGCTACTACTGGAAACGGCCTCAATATGAAATAGCCGGGAAATAGCGCCATGTACATATCTACGCTCATCTATTGTAGTTTTATTGGTTCAGGCAAGTCAGTATAGAGGGTCATTTTCTTGAGGTGGCACTATTTCATCATCTACTTCATCATGGACGACATAAACTTAGCATTTCCAGCCTTGCCGTTAAGTACAATCTAGGATCACAATTCCTAATTACAAAAAATCGCTCTTTTATGATAAATAACGCATTTTGAGCATTCTCATTCCGCAGGTGTAGTTTTCTTGTACGATTTACCAACATATAGCTGTGCAAAAATATCAAATTTTGAAATTGGGGACGCTCTTCAAAAAAATTTGTTAATATTGCTTTAAAAGGACCTTCCATCTAGGCTCGAAAAATATTAATTGAAAATTAGGAATTAAGTAAAACATAAATATAAAAATATTAAAACAAATCGTCCCTTCTTGAAACTTCCTAAATATGTGGGAAGAGTTCAATCCTTACTCTATTGAAGATTGGACTAAATCGATTTAGGGTATTTGACTTAGTTGAACCATGGATCTGATCATACTACTTTAGACTGAACACTGAAACTACAATGGTATTGCAAGTCAGATGTAACTGTGACTATATAATGGGGGCCGATAAACTAACACGAGAACAACAACACCCAACCAAAACACAACAACAACTCAAAATCAACCAAACAAGCACCAAACCAACAAATACACAAAAAAACCAAAAAAAAACAAAATACGCAAGTTAACTTGACTTGCAAGATTCGCCAGGCACGGTGTAACTTGCAAATGAGTTTCATTATTAATTGCAACTAGTAGACACAGTGCATGAGTATTACTTGAATGCTACAACTGCCCACCTACCAATGGTTCGTTAAAAACTTTGGACATGGGCCCGATAGCGCCAGTGTTTTGTAATGAACCAATCACAGCAAATATACAAATGAGCTCATTAATATGCACAATATGATTATCAGTGCGTGGTGGGTATTACTTGCATTCACCACTACCAACATACCAAGTTTCGTCCAAATTTGAACAAGAGAAATTTTCCCTTTGGCCTATTGTTTATAAACAACCTAACCAAGTTACCAACCCCTACCAAGTTTAGAGCCTGGATGCACAGGTCACATAGAGGTCATTCGAGGCAATAAGCCTTTGGTATGGTTCTGTGACCAAGTATGCATTATTAATGGAAAATCATACCAGAATAACTGCAACAAAACAAAAAACCTAACCAAAATGGAACATAGCACAAAAACACACACAACAGACACGCAAACACCACATAAGGAATCTACGTCGCAATATTCCCCATGGCTTGTTAAGCCAGGGGAGACAAAGATGACTAACCAACAAACCAAGCAAGCAACCAACCAAGCAAGCAACCAACCAAGCAAGCAACCAACCAAGCAAGCAACCAACCAAGCAAGCAACCAACCAAGCAAGCAACCAACCAAGCAAGCAACCAACCAAGCAAGCAACCAACCAAGCAAGCAACCAACCAAGCAAGCAACCAACCAAGCAAGCAACCAACCAAGCAAGCAACCAACCAAGCAAGCAACCAACCAAGCAAGCAACCGAACAACCAGAAAACGAACATACAAACGAACATACAAACAAAACAAAGAAATTACCCATTTTCTCCTATGGCCACAATGAAACTTTATTTTTACTACAAAAATATTTCAATAGGCATTCATCCAGGCTTCATAGCAGTCCACCAGATATTAACAACTCTACACACAATGCGACATAGTCAGGTGGAAGTTTGCGCACACAGCCTGAAGGGTGGAAATGGAGTACAGACTTTTTCTACCGATCGATTTTAGTTTATGAGGACCTAAGCCAATAATTTCTGGAGGGTGAGTTGGGTGGGTTGGTACATTTACTGCACCCACTTTGCCTGCTCCCAGTTGAATTCAGCAGCCTTGACGGAATAAAGTTCACGTGATACTGTACTTTATTCCGTCAAGGTTGCTGAATTCAACTGGGAGCAGACAAAGTGGGGTCACAAAATGTACCAACCCTAATGGGGTCATTTGGAGCAATTCCGTGACCGTGGAGAAGAGAGTATCATTTCTCAGTGGATTTGTCTTCTATGAAGGTTAATGAACAAATTTAGCGGGGTTGCCCCTTGTGAAAGTGTGGGCGGAATCAAGGAGGGGGAAAAAATCATAATACAGGGGTCAAAAATTCAAAATGCTTGGATTGCTGTAAAAAGGTAACCAAATTGTTCGTCTGGTTACAAGGATTAACCGAAATCATTCAATTGACCATAACTCATTTGTGATGGAGGCATAATTCTGGACTCTATGTCCAGTAGGAACTAATATCTGACATATATGTAGCTGCATATAATACAGCTGTATTTTAATATAGGTTTTGAATATATTTAAAGGCCGCTATATTGGCTACCATCTTGAATTTGGAAAATGTCAATTACAGAAAATCAGTGCCTAATAAGGACTTCTAGTGATCAAATACATATATCACATACGTATAAAACATCAAGCACACATATAGACACTAGAAGCATGCCTCTACACTGCAAAATGTGTAGAATGGGCCCACAATTCCTTCTAAAAAGATACTGATTCCATAGCACTGTTAGAAATTCATTCCTCATATTATTAATGGTTCTTTTAGTAACGTCCTTGTGGAGGCTAATTAGTATTTCTTAGTCCTAGGAGACGAGACAATCCAGAAATCATAATATTGCTCTTTGGTTAGTAGTATTTTTCATTCCTTCGAAAATGAGGTAAAAATAAAAGGTTTGTGATTGATACTATAAACTATCCAGAGTGAGTGCCTATCTCTCTTTCGAAGTGTCGGCTCACACCCCCTAGTTTATTGCTAGGTCTATTTTTGGAGTGCGTGCCATCTATAATTAATATGGTTTGCATGGTTTGTGTACACCTTTAACTTTGATTCAGCTAACCCTTTAAGTATATTCTTATCTGTTTAGGAACATTCTCAAAATCCCAATCAATGACTAATCACAACTCTTTAAATTGTTACGCATTTCGTGCTCTTCCCCTTTCACAATGTCGAGATACTCTAAATCACTATCACATTAAACTGATTTTCAACATTTCGGGAATAACATTCAATTTAGAAACAGATACCTTTATCGCAAACAATTATCCAATGTGTATAAATGGTATTGTTTGCATACATTTTGAACAATTTATTACCTTTCCCCCAAACAACAAAAACAACATAAATCATCAATTTAGCATCATTAAATCACCGAACTGCGGTTGATCATCCAGCTCCCTGTTTTGCTGACAGATAGCATCCATAGGCAGTGCAAGAAATCTTGCCAAGTAGCGCGAAAGAAGGAAGTTAAGTAAAACCAATCACTCAGAAATTATTACCAGAGACCAATATTTATGGATCATAAATTACAAAAAATACAGACAGGGCAAAAAGGAGGACGACTTCTTGGAGTTCACTCATTGAACCGTGGCGTTGATTTGGAGATAATTGACACCCGTGGGCCAGGCGGTTTTTTGAATGCTTATAAATTTTCCTTGAGAATTATTTCAAAATGGATTAAAAACTTTCGTCGATTCCTTGTCCATGTCCGTACATTATTTTTAATTATCTACAGGATCGATCTAAAATTGCAATTGTCATTACACAACTAGATAACTAAATCTGCCCGTAGAATCTACATTTTTGACGATTTTTTAGTTTGTTACAGAAATTGATGAAGCTAGGTATTTCAATTAAACAAAACAGTTTTGTCAACGAAAACTTATGGTGGATTTGTCGTTCTCATGGAAGACGCATACCTACATACATCTACAGCACGGCAACCTCAAGTATGTGATATAAAAATTGTTGACAAAAAGTAAAGTTGAAATACCGGTAGGCCATGAATAACCTTTATTAATATTTAAGGGATACATTTTTTCCATAAATTACTCAGTGTACTTAAATAGTGCTATTTTTCTAATTTAGCCAAAGGTGTACATACTGCGTTTTCCCTAGAGCGGCAGAAATATGTGACAGTGTTATCAAACATTACCATAAAAGACACGTGATATGCACAGAGCCTTATTTTGTGACATAGTCGATAGAGACAGCAAGATAGATAAAGATAGATATATATCACAGAAAAGCTTTTATATATCTTTTAACAACAGAGGTTGTTAAAGTACCCTGCTTAAACAATTTGTGAATGTTTAAGAAGTTGTTAAAGCAGGATACCTCAGTGTACAACACAGTTTTAAACAGCGTTTTTAAAGGTGGTTGACCCGATCGACATCCTCGTCCACCACTTTCCTCCATCAAAATTGAGATTTTGATATACTTCACTACAGTAAAATTTAAGGTCCGGGAAATGTTTTCTTTTGATGTTATGACAAAATTCTCAAAGTGTGAGTCGTCCAACATATTTTATAACACACACTGTCCTATGGACCAATTTAGTACACATTTTTGATTTTACTATCCAAACAGCTGCACCGATTTAACTCAGAATTTGTAATCAGATGTTTTTGGTGATATGCTTCCATATGAGGGAGAAACATGAAAAAATCGGACCATGGTCGGGTCACCTTACTCACATACCTTTAATCAATCGATAGCTTGATCGATAAATTTATCGATCGATTGATATATCTATCTACGATATATCGATAGATAGACTGAACTGACAATCCAAATCAGAATCCACACACTTTCACTATAAGTTACAATAAGCTCATCTACCAAGGACACAGTTCAGTGGGTTGTACTTGTACATACATTGACATGAACTGACCTTGGGTGATCTGGGTATCATATATCATGCCCAAAAACCAAGGGGTGTATTATCTAAATACATTGGTGAATGAAAGCTACTGAACTGTGCCAAGGGAATTGAGATTTTACTAGCTCATAGTGTTTAGAATCCACACCGTACTTTGCTGTTGTTCACTAATACACAGAAGCACTTTCGGTACATGTAAAAGCAGGGATATGATAAATAATCATCATGTTACTGCTGGCAATTATATCTATTGCTATATGAAAATATTTTGTTTGAAATGAAATATCAATTTAATAAGCACATAAATTTTGCTTAACAATAGCAATGATTAATGAGTTCGTGGACTGAGTAGATCAATAATCGTTGTAATGTAACGTGATCTAATGTAACCTTAACTGGTCGGTTTGTAGATATTAAAGATACTACGTATGTCAGTTTAGGTTATTCTCTTTCACATCACAGTAATAGCAATTATTGGGCGATAATAACAAGTCTTTAAAATAATAGACGGGTTTAGTAAAGTTAAAGCAAGTAACTGGAGCAAATAAATTATCAAGAAAAATTAATGATGGCAATTTAAAAAAAAATATGACTACGATAATGATGCGATGAAGAAATCATAATCAAAATAAAATTAATTCAGTACGTTCCTTTTTTGTTTATATTCCTTACGTCCCTAGAGGAAAAGGACTAGCACCTGACGATCACCACAAAAAAGGGAGGTAGAGATATTTGTGTTGTTATTTATCTAGGAGGCACTTTCTTTCTCCGTGAACACAAGGCAGGGGCCCCGCCTGAGTTTTGAAAAAAGTGGCAAAAATACATTTAGAGATTTAAGGGTATATTAAACATTTCAATTCTTTAAATTCATCTTATGTATAAAAACAAATCATTCATATTATAAATTACACTATATCATTAAGGTTTCAGGGTTTGGTTTCAAGACCTAATTCTGAAATAAACCTGTTATCGGTGCAAATAAATCTATAGCACTATAGGTTATAAATATCCTGCTATGTAAACACAGTATCCAGAAAAGTGTTAAAGCCAGGCTGCCATTTAATTGTGCCTGTTACCCGTCTTTCACCCGTAACGGTCCGTCCATGCTTTCCGTTTTCTGAAATGGCGGACCCGCGGAAGTGTTTTGTAACTACGGCTGGGGTAAATTCACCCGCTTTTCTTCCTCAGCAGATCTTTGTCGCCCTTGAGCTATTTTGGATTTACATCCAACAACGTATTGCAGTATTTTACAACTCACTGTCGTATGCTGATTTATTCATAAAGTAAAAAAAAAATAAGCACTATGTTAATACAATATGCATGTATGCCGTATTTAGTTTTTAATAATCTTTTGAGATACGTAGAAATAGTCACATCACGCATCGTACATCATGGTCAGACTTTGGTGTGTTAAAGACTAGATGGCGGAAATGCTCTTGCTGCTTGATATAGAATATCAGAAACATCCGATTATGTTAACATTCAGGACTCTGCGCGGATCAGTGAGAATTGAAAAAAAAATGGTTCGTTTTCCATATTTAGCAGTTACAGGCGTGTAGAGTGCCTGCAGTCGGTGTACAACCGCGCTACTAACAATTACCGATTGAAGCATATTCTGTAAAAGTGGTACTTCTAGATGTACTCAAAAAATTAGTCAGATAAGTTGCTCAATAGTTACATGAACGCATGTACCCACAAAATTAGATCAACTGCTCAATTTACATGAATAATGCGCACTGAACGATTTACTTCTGGAAAATTTTTTAAAAAAGCCTTTCCGTCTTTTCTTTGGTAATCTTTTTATTCGGACTAATATTCACCTGTAGTGTTAATAAATACAGTATGTTGCTATTTTATATAAAAAAGTCACTTGAATGAATACGTAAATTCAAAACGTTCATTTTAATCCGACATAACAATTTAACTAAGTATCTGTTATAATAGCCCAACAAAATCATTGTAGCAATCAAATGGGAAAAAGCAGTCAAAATATTTTACAGATGAGACCAAAATGCACGTTCGATGGTGTGAAAGGTGGCCGGATCGAGGCTGAGGATCGTGTGGTGCCCTATTGAATTTCCATTTCCTCGTGCCAAACCCGAGTTAATAAAACCACCCCTTTTCTGGCTGACTGTACACATCTGAGTACCTTGCATTAGTTTCTTCTATTTACATTACACACAAAACCAACAATGGTATGAAAATGAAAGCCTCGGTTGGTCCGGCACTTTCGCCTGTTAAAATGAAAGCCGAGTTTGTATTTATCCCATATTCAAATTATTCATCATCTAGACATCATTTTAAATGTGACAATTTTAAATGATATGGAATACTTAATCTCGGCGAATCTCTAGCACTATTTCTTTTCACATGTGGTAGATTTCCTTAAGAAAGACTGTCATTGAATGTTTTGGGGTCAAGTTTGAACCAAACATATTGCTTGGTTGTAGAGAATAACTTAATTATGCTTTGATTATGGTTCTTGAATATAAAACAAAAGCACTTTCTTTGACATAAAGTTGCCAATATAAGAAACGCAATGCAAGTTACCAGATGTGTGCAGGTCTGGAAATGGGTCATTTTATCCCAAATGAAATGTAACTTGGGCTGGTATGTTACAAATACAAATAATCTTTCTAGATCTTTCAGATATTACTTTATGAAATGATTATTAATTACTTTAAAAGAGATTCTTTTAGATTGTTTACTAAACCACCACAAATGTGTGTAAACTTCTCTTTAAATGTCATCTGTAGGCCTGCTTTTATTGAGAAGCAAATTTAAAAAGAAGGGCGCAAATTAACTGAAAACCAACGGGTCCTTAGCAATTCATTTACAGTAGTAATTCCGTCAATTTTGCATATTGAGAAGCTTTCGCTTAATTGAAGCGTCATAAATTGGACATTTTTTGTTTATGTTGTAAATTTACCAAGGATGGCAGCGCTAGCAGAGTACACAAAATATATTTTTTGTCTTGTAAAGGGAAAATTGTAATATGTGTTTTGTTTTCCCTTACAGGGTTCCAATCGTTCTGATCTATGTCATATTTTGTTTTGGACAAAAATCGAGTGTATAACATTATGTGCTTATAAAGAACTACTTTTTACTGTATTATTCCTGTGGTTAAGCGATACAGGTACTCCCAGAGAAGCTCCCAACCAATAAATCAACAATCATACGTGCACTAGTACTATGTAGAGCACAAACAATTTCTATAGTTTATTGGATATACAGTAACCATTATTTGGAAATTCAACAGACTCATAAGTTAATGCATTGAAATTAAATCGCTTGTAAGAAGCATGTAATACAGAAGGCGCTAAAGCAAATACAATTTGCTGTTCAGGCTAAAGAAACGTTCTGGTACGATTTATATAGGCATATTTATAGGGCCACGCAAGACATCTATTGAAGGGTAAAGACATGCCAATTCAAGTGCGCCCTCATTAGTGACGGGTCGTTACAAGTGAACTTAACCGAGATTGTTGACACTTTATTCTCAGTTTGCAAACCTACTACCAGAATAGAACTGCAGAAAGGTAAACAGAAATACATATCGAAGGTTTACTGCAAGAAGGCCCCATTTGCCATAGCTGCCATTGGCCAGTACGGTTCTTATTAAGTGTTAGCTGCCAAATCTAACACCTGGCAGCTATTGCAGATGGGGCCTTTTTGCCCTAAACCCTCGATATTTTTGTAGTCACATGCATTTTACTAGATGTCCTACTTCTAGTCTGTTGTCATGGTTGTCGAGTGGATCTCGTCTTCCACGTGCTGTATTTGATAATTATTTTGGTGCTACTTTAGTATTGAACGTTGAAGCACAATTTTGTATAATATTATCAATTAATCAATATTTTTGTTCATCACGGAATACAGCCAAATACAATATGGTGATAAACAATAATGAAAGTAACGTAGTACAATGAGAAAATAACTGAGATATTGAAGAAAAAATATGTTGTAAACAAGTGAAGATGAAACTAATTTGAGTGAAATTGAAAATAATTCATAAAGATAATCTATAAATAGAAAGCTGATATAGAGTAATGCTATTAATAATAGCCTGAATAACACAGTATAAGATGTCATATTAACTGCTCTACCAGTGGTGAACGAGGTCACTGCTAAATGTAAGGCGTGAGGGTGCAGTAGCCTCTCCAAGATTCCATATAAAAATGTACCCAAAATTGATATCTCCAGAAGGTTCTGTTAAAGTAACTTTTTTAAATGGTTGTATTATAATTTACGTTTTTCATTAATAAAATATCTGACCTTCTGAAGATTGAAAATATAAAAAGTTAAAATTTATACTGCAATAGAATATATTATTGTAAATAATACATGATACAGTATAATATATGCAACCTTTCTATCGGCTTTACGCAGTTGAAAACAGCGCATTGACAATATTCATCTGTTTTCTTAATCCCACCAGTCTCCATATGGATTATCCAAGTTCAAAGTATCTATTCTTCCTCTAATCTGCACAACACCATCTCCCTTTTGATTTGTAGCTGCTCACACTTCACGTCGGAAACTCGGAGCTCTCCAAATCACGGAGCAGACAGGTGGTTCAACAGGAACATGCCAAGAACTATGAACAACAAGCGCAAAAGATGTCAGGACGATACTTTCATCACTCCGTTAACTCTTTGCCAGCTTTTATTGTTTTGTTAGGTTGTACACTTTGTAGGGCTTAGACCTTCAAGAATGGTAGAATGGAGGTAGACAAACCGCTAGGATGAAAATATGGCTACATACAATAGATAGATTAGTTATATTAGATAGATGGAAATATAAGATAGATAAGAGCGATAGGTGATATAAGAGAGATAAGAGAGATAGGAGAGATAAGATAGATAAGAGATAAGATAAGAGAGATAAAATAGAAAGTTAATAGATATAAAAATAGATAAGATAGATAAGATGAGACATAAGAGAGAGATGAGAGATAAGATAGACAAGAAAGATAAATAGAAAGTTAATTGATAGAAAGATAGATAAGATGAGATATAAGAGAGAGCCATAAGAGAGATAAGATCTATATAAGAGAGATAAAATAGAAATATGGCTACATAAAATAGATTATAAAATAGATTAGATTAGTTATATTAGACAGAAACATAGATAAGACAAGATAAGAGAGATAAAGAGATAAAATTGATAGATGAGATAGATTAGATAGATCAGATAGATTAGATTAGATTAGATTAGATTTTGATGTCTGGATAGATGGTTAAATGGGTGGATGGATGGATGGATGGATAGATGAATGAACGGACGGATTGATGACGGACGGACGGACGGACGGTCGGACGGACGGACGGACAGACAAGTTAACGGGGTATACTTGTATGACTTTTTAAAAAAAATTAGACACACAAGTGGCAAATTTAGACACACAAGTCATGGCGGAATAAAACAATACATAAGAAATGGAATCACACAAGTATACCTCAGTTAGCACAGGCGGACAGACAGACAGGTAGAAAGATATCATGAAATGTAACCATATAGTCCGAAGCAAACATTTAGTAAATCTTAAAAATATGTTTGTAGCTTACTAACAGGTCGTGGCTTTAAGAATAATGCAATGCGACTTGGTTGTGTATGGTACATTTCCATTACTCGCACTGTAAATTTTGATCAGTACTTTTGATTGAAATATAGCGAAATGAGTTCAGTGAGTCGGTCACATGTACGAGTTTCACGGGAAGCTCTTTAAACCTTTTTGCGCCCATTAGCTTTGATAGATTCATGTCATATTGCCTCCACTTGCCTGGGGCACGCGTGATATTCCAACAGATTAAATTAAGGGCGTTTCTATCCCACCGACATTGAGTGTACTTTTCGTTTTATCTCATCAGATCAAATTAAGTGGCTCTTCAGTTTTTGTATCAACTAGGAAAAAAGTACGGGGGCAGTCAAGGAGTCATTTATTAGCTGGTAATACATTGTAATATATGTCAGCTAGACTCACGAGTATACAGATTTGTCAGTCAAATAGTGTCTCCTTGTTAGTCGCGCGTGATTGATGGAAGCATTATATGTTTGTAGTGCGTCTTAAACAACTATATACACGCTATAAGGCCAATTAGGTGTAGAGGGTTGGCCAACGCAGGCAGTGGACGTGAACTTTTCAGAATTACAATATTCAATTAACCAGGACCTTTCCCCCTCCACAAAAGAGAGAAAGAGAGAGAGAGAGAGAGATTACATTAGAGTACCGTTCAAGCAACTGGCTACAAGTAATCAAGAAGTATTGATCCTTGAAAAAATGTGACCCACTTCTGAAAATAAAAACTTTTGGTAACTTCTAGTCTTTGAGTTCCACCCGTACCCGTAACGCGGACCGAGGAAGAATTTCCAATTAAAGCAAAGTTACCCAAACACATCATCATGCAAAAAATAAAAGATTGTTGGATATCTTTAGAGCACTTTGCAGTATTTAGTCAAAAATACACACACAAGAAAACAAAATCAATTACAGACAGCTAGGTTCCATCCAGCATAGATAGGCCCGCTAGATAAAAACAGGTTAACTTTAAATTGCATGGGGGAGTGGGGTCCACGTGGACCCAGGTTTTTTTTCGCGCGTCCTGTTATAACGCAGCAGTATTTTGTGGCCATTTTTTTGTAATTGCCTAACTTTGAGTTGCGCAACTGTTGATGAAAAAGTAAAGTTCGTTTCAAGTTTCGATAAAATTAGCCTGGCAAGGTTCCACTTGGACCTTGCATTAACAGGACGGTCGGTCACAAAAATAATTTTCCGCATATATGTGAAATTTGACCTTTGGTGGTTATCCATGCATGTAGACTTATCAAATACAAATGACAATTAAAATTAAATAATGCTTCATTAACTAATTACATGCATATGTTTAAATGACAGCTTGGACTACCATTACATTGGAAAGACATGCCAGTGATGGAAGGTACGCCCACCCATCTAATCAACATCTATAAGGACCCAAGTGCCCGAATCCTTCTAGAGAGCACCGCAACCAACGCCTTCAGGATCCTGAAAGGTGTAACTTAAAGTATATGTAACTCAATCTTCACTGCAGCCATGGAGGATGTCTTTTCAGGCATTGTACCCGCAGTGCTGCGGAGAGAACATCACACACATTAACTGGTGAACAAGGCTCTGTTGGACAATAAGCACCTGTTGAATAATATTGTCAAAGAATCACACCAGCTCTGCAGATAGAGAATGCACTCACGTCGACCTTTCTGTCGGCCTGCTGCTAAATTCTCCAGCTGTACTCCATTCCGACATTCTACAGATATGGAACACTGCCTGGCTAGATACTCCAAGACCAGACCAATTCACTATCACACCCATGACAGAACTACCACCTGGAAGTAACCTTCCACGTAAGGAATGGGTCACCTTGAACAGGATTCGAACAGGTGTCGGTCATTTCAACAGCAATTTGTATCGATGGGGGCTGCGACCATCTCCAGCGGCCGTGGCTCGCCATCAAAGATTGCGGATCATTTTATCAGTGAGTGCCCTGCCTTTCGTCCACCGTGGATATAGACTTCTGAGACCCATCCAGTCAACAGGCTGGCTCAACCAACTTCAATACATCTGCTACCTCATACGCAAGAAGAAAAAGAGGATGTCTTTAGAAACCTTGACTGGTAATCATTGCGAGTTATAGTTAATGGACCACACCTTACTCGTCTAAGATTTGCAGATGACATGATCGTACTCCTAAGCCACAAGCCCTCAGGTGCTGCAGACAGTGATCCGTGAGCTAAACGAAGAAAGCGGGAAAGCAGGACTCAAAATGAACATCAAGACAAAAATAACTGAGCAAGAGACTAATTACCTATTAAGGTGAATCTATAAAAAGCTGAACAGTTACAAACACTTGGGTAAAAGATCGCCATGGAAATGAAACATGAATTCCTTTTCATTAAGCTTTGCCTGCTTGATCGATATAATTCTCGGTTGTCCGTTGAAGGTCCTAACATTTATCACATTCAAGAAATCATCACCATTATTTTGTATATGCTCATTGAGCAGGGTCAATGTACTTTATTGGTCTTGTTCCATTTTATAGGGAACATAGATCATGTGACAGCCCTTTGCCGTAAACATGGTAAATATGTTTTTTGAAACACCTTGGCAAACATCAGAATAGCCATTAAATAAATGAGTCTTTGAAAAAACACGTCACTGACAAAAATTTACAAGATAAATGGCTACTTCCTATTAGAATTGTGTATTACTATTATACTATTATAAGAGATAATAATTTGTTTAAAAATGCCACTGCTTTTCAAGATAAACGAAAGTGAGAATGAGCCCGATGTATATCCATTATCGCTTCATCGCGCGATGCCGCGATTAAATTTTACAGCGCATACCGCGCGTAAAAGCCATCTATCTCCGAGCCGATAAATGTCTCATCTCGCGGAAGTCCGGGGCGGTATTAGTTATTGACAACGATTTTGCCAGTTGACAATTTGATAACATTTTAGAGATTATGTACATACGTTTCTGTATTTTTGCCGATCATAAGCGTGGATTTCCCGACTGAGAGCTAGCAACTAGAATAGACCGGAGCGACATGAATTTACGATTACTAGGTTGTTAACAAGTTATATTAAAAGGTGTTATCCAGGCCTGGTGATCAGTATATAGGACTGGGGGATGTTGCCAATATACATTTTGAATTCTTGTTTACTGTTTCTGGACTATTTTGTATTGTTTTTACAGTTTATTTCGTTCGCACATCGTCCGGATTTGCATGAATGCCAGTTTGATACCGACGACATTTGTACACCCAGTTTGTACCACGGGGTTTTGGCTATACATGTACATGCCACATGTAGGATCAGGAGCCAGAATAGAACTAAGGTGGGTAAACAAATTATTTCGTACTAACCGACAAACATTCTTTACGATATCCATCTATTCCTCATGTTTCCTACTACTTGGAATTTTTCGCAATAACATCCACAGCTTAATAATTGCCATTTAATGTGTATTTCATTGGATGAGTATGTTGTTGATTATCGGCTGATCTGGAGTTTTAAGAGCAGGTTCAGCTTGGTTTTCCAATGAAGGCATCGCCCTAGCGACCTTGGTCCAAAGCCAGCAGAGAGTTTCGCGGCCGCGATATTCGCCGAAGTTGAACAAAATTCAACTCTTCCGCGAGCCCCGTCAAAAATCCATCCGCGATAGAAAATTCTTTCCGGCCAGGCAAATAAAAAATCGGGGTCAGGTTTCTTCGCAGCCGCGATATATCGCTGACGCGAAAGTGGAGGAGTAACATCGGGCTTTATATACTGCTTTAATATGGCTGCGAAGGTCAAAAGAAGCTGAAAAGTTCCTGTTAGAATCCTAGTTTTACTTCTTATGTTTCTCCAATCAAAAACATAAATCAAAGAGTTTTCTTTTATATCTATTACTATATTCATCATGCGTATGTTAAAATTGTGACCTTAGTGAACACCGAAAGCGCGCGAAAGACAAGACAAAATGCACATTCCTTTCCAAGAAACAGCCTAATCTCCCTACCTTTTGAACTGGCATTTTTGTGGTCTTGATGCAGCTGCACTGCATCTGTTTAGTGCCTCACCTCTGCATACAGGACACTTTATTACAGGTGGTCCAGACCATTTGAACTAAGAGGGCTGTAAATCATTCATAATCCATTTGAAGCCAACAAATTTGTCTCCAAAAAGACGCGCCATTGTTATTAAGGAACGCATCATGGATCGTGAGTGGAGGCCAGCACGGCGCGGTTAAAAACTCCAATCACAACCAGCGAAGAGCATACATAAATCTCGATCACTTTCCTCATATCAGAATCATGTGATAACGTTTTATGTATCATTTCTACATCTATCTATTATCGATATCTATAAATGTGTCTAAAGCGCATTTCGATTTGTACAGGCATATGTTGAAAAGACTCATGCGCTTAGAGCTACCATCCCTTGGTAAGAGCTTACATCTTGTTTTTGTATGAATATTCTAATGGTAATTTGCGACACTTTGATTCAACAGTTTACTAAATGTTGCAATTTTTGACAGGTTGATGATCTTATCAGGTCAGGAGTGTTTCGATTGTTATCATACACCACAATCAAGCAAACAGATCACTTGACAGATATATGTGTGTGTGATGTGAGTTCAAAGTCAATGAATATGATGAATGGATGGGGATTCATTGAGTCTAAACCTAACCATTCGGGCCCTGTAGTCGAAAATAGTCACTCAAAAATTCAAAAGAAAAAACAATTAAAATATTAACAATTATGGTTTTGTATGACCATATTCGGATTCAACATGAAAAACGCATTCAAATGAGTCCAAACAAGTCCAGTCTAGGTCAGTGGTATTTGAGATAGCTTCCCAAATATTACCGGGGGTTATTTGGGAAGCCATCCCCAAAACCACTGACTTATATGTTATAACCTATACCGTGGAATCTACACGTGTGGAAAGGGTTAAAGATGAAAGTCAATTACATACAAGGCTGTGTATCCTTTAATTTGATAAATTGTGTAGACAAGTAAGCGCACACAACTCTTTGTTCTTTAGACTAAATAATTGTCTCTGTTCAATCGTGCAATGATTTTTGTCTCCTGTTAACATGGTTAATAAGGTTAAGCATGTTAAGTGGGACATCAAATTAAGCGTATCAGGTGAAATTTTCAATAAAGAAAATCGTGTTCGACTATATTATATTTTATTATGTGTCTCTTGTTCATGTTCCCCAAATTTCTTGCAATACTTTAAAAAAAAGAAACACTAAAGAAACAAAGAACGAACCAACCAACCAACGAACCAACCAACCAACGAACGAACCAACCGACGAACCAACAAAGCAACCGACGAACCAACCAATAATAAAAATAATAATAATATAATAGTCATACTAAGAGTGGAATAAGGGGAAATATTAATTATTCATTAGTTTATAATGAGGTCTATTTGTTATTTAAATTACTAGCCTTTGTTATTCCACCTCATTTGCATAAATTAATATTCATATCCTTTGACGAAATAAAGCGCAAACAAAAGATTCCTTAAGGGGATACGAAAATTCCCCTTAAGTCCAATTTTCTTGAATAACAAAAGATAATTTCCCCTTAATCCACTATTAGTCTAATAATAATAATAATAATAAACAAAATGTTTTCACGGAAAAAACAATGCAACTATCCTGGTAGATCACTGAAGCAGTACACCTCCTACGTCAAAATCATCACCGGATGCATGTGTTTCCTTCGTAGCAGTCGACTCAGGGGCGTATATCAATGAAAAGTCTACATTTTGTTTGCCATTGAAAATTTGAAATGGCTCCTTAATTGTAGCAATTTGCACTTAATTTGGTCATTCATTTTACAGGTACATTTGATTTGGTCGATTACCTTTCCTACTAGTGGTTTTTAACGATTAGGTATGAGTGACTAGTCATATTAGTCTGTCATTAACATATTTTCTGCCCCATAAGGTGAATAGCAACTTACTACCCTAATACGTCAGATTGGTGGTTCCACATAGGAATACGACGATAATTTGACGATAAAAATCGCATGTCATTTGTAGCGCCTCATTTAGAAAGACATAAAACAATGATCTGTGTAATTTGTAAAGAAAAATGAAGCAGAAAATACTAACCGTTATTTTCTAACATGGCTAACCTCTAAGTACTTCATGAGTAATTTTTGGCCTATTAAGTAGTGTGATAATTGAATTGAAGTTAAATGTTTACAGAAATGCTTCATTTGGTATGGTCTAACAATTATATAGATATAACAGTTAGAAGTACCGACCACTGCGTTGCAACATAATGTTTACGTTTCGTTTGTTATAGAAAGACTTTCCCGGAAAACATTAAAACATGTATTATGTAATTACTGGAATTTCGACCGATATATATCAAAAACACACTATCGGATCATGCGTTAATTCGGTTGCTGATACAGCCGGCTTATCAGAAGCTATTAACGCGGTATATGCAATTATCTTCGGTTAATGTGATACGTGAAAGAGGAAGACGACATTGAATCGTTCTTTAAAACCCTATCACTACCAAAACCCACTAGAACTCAATGAGCTGAGGTTGGGGAAATGCACCAAGTCCAAAAAGATGCAATGACGTCATCGTACCAACACTCACATGGGCACGAAATCGATTCCCTCGTGGCTTGCCGTCCCTGCTCATGGGACGGGTTCGCCGGAGGCCCCGGGTTCGAATCCCGCCACGGACGTCCAATCTTCTTTAGCTTCTGTCCCTTTACCCCTTCCATTCCTCTCTGGAAGGCCGTTAGGGTTAAAACCTCCCTTATTTTGTAATTACAAAATATTGACACTATATTGTATATTCATTTTGTTCACATTCACTTGTTTTTAACACTTTTTAAAATTTGGTTAAGAATGTCATTTATAATGTTCAGATACAGTTTACATGCAAGATTGATTGCCATTTTTACTTTACGAGGACGCCATAATTTGCTGTTTATATTAATTCTGCTTTTTAAGCAAAAAATTGAAACCACTGCATGAGGAATAAACAATTTGAGATTCTAAACCAGGTAAGCTTCACTTTCTTAAGAAATTTGATGTGTGTGTTTGTGTGTGTGTGTGGTGCGTGTGCGTGCGTGTGCATGTGCATGCGCACGTGTGTGGGGACGACTCATTCAAAAAAAATCTACTTGAACTATACATTTAGTTTTTTGACCCGTTTGAATTTGTATTGATATCTTTCTACACAAATAAACCGGTTAAATTATTCGGTTTAATAATATCACCAGATCTGGTAACGCTTTGCGGATTTTAATTAATTCATAGAGGTCACCAACTTTTGATCTTTTTGGGAAAAAACCCTCAAGATTTATCACTCACAAGTCATCATCCATGGGAAATATGAATATAAAAAGAATTTTGTTGGTTCAATCTAGAAATCAAGTTATACGAAATCTGCTTTGTGTTTGTAATTCATCATATTCATTGTATGATTTACTGTTTTCAGATCATGTAATACTTTAAACAGATTTTATAACATTAAAAAGGAGCAACGAAATAAAGTTTGTCGGTTTCACCTATATAAATTAAAAAGAAATTTTGCTTAGGAAAGTTTAAAAAATGGATTATGCTCATATTTGGAGTATTTTCGAAAAAGTACAAAGGTCAAAATTACAATATGTTCACTTGGGTGTGGGTCCATGGAATTTTGCCCAAAAGGGATAGCTTATATTCCCAGTATTCAAAAAAGAAATTTGCAGATATGAGTTCACACAACACATGCCTTAATTGACATTATTGATTGCATATTGTATTATCAATTTATCGATTACATTTTTTCTCTACCTCCATTTTTCCTTAAACATGTTAAAGCTACAATACCATCTGCAAAGCAGAATATGAATTTGAAAGAAATTGAAATTTATCACCAATGATGAGATATGTGGTCCAAAGTGGGTAAATTCCAGTCAAGAAATCTTCCTATTTTAAAATCATATTAAAACTCAATTTGTATCAAGATAGACGAAGCATTTATACCTCTTGACTTAATTGAAGAATTTCAATTTAGGTTTGTCACAATTAATACAAGTAAGTGCACCTAAATAGAACACGATTATCAAGCCACTATTGTCGAAACTGTTTAGTTCGGTCACAGTGGGATACGGTTTATTCTTATCGAAATATAGCTCGGGTATGCTGGGAATTTTTGTTCACATGAAAGTTGATCAAAAGACGAGTCTCCATGCACGAACACCCTAAAGCTATACAACCGTATAGTTTGGTTAGAACTGTTAATACCAACACTTTCATCACGCTAACAAATCACTCCGTTGGGTATATAACAAGACGGGGAATTTCTTATATTCTACGTATGGTGTATTTTTTGACTATAATTAAGTACATTTTGAATACTAATTTTTCTCTGTGTCGGGTATTGAGAAGTATAGCGGGCGTAGATGATTCGTGTGCTTGTCAGGTAGAGTGAGGTCTGACGCCTTCATTGTGCGAAATCTAGGAGCAGAAATAAATCATCTACTCCATCAGTGACGAGAGAGTCATTACGCAGTTTGCGTGACTCAAGGCCGATGTGAGACATGCGTGATTTTGTTTAACAACTTTGAGACAATAAGTCAAATTGGTTCATCTTATGAGAAACTTTGAGATTCTTCACTTGGGAAACTTGTTGAACTTGTGTAATTATTACATTGTACAATTGCGCAATATAAATGATTTCTTTCTTTTTGTAAAACAGGAACGAAAAGAAATCGTCACCTTAACCCTTATGGACAGAGGGTTCCTAGGAACCAAGTTTTGCCAGTTTTACGACAACGATATACTTTGTTCCGAACCATATGTTTGTATTTGTATATGTACAATTTGTTTATTTAAAAAGAATTTTAAAATCCATCGCCGCGTTAATTAGATGATTAGTGCGGCTCCACAAAGTTGTGGAAACGAGGCCGCGTTAAATAGTGGTTCCTTTGGATCAGAATTTGGAAATGATGTTTTGCCCATAATTTTTAGGTTTTTGTGTGAATTCTAATTATTGATTTTCGTAGGTGGGGTCCAGGACACCCCCCCCCCGTCTACAAGGTGGATAGGAAGACCTTGTCCATTAAGTGTTAATATTACACGGTTCTGCCATTTCGTATTTGTTTGGGGGAGATAATGGCATTGTTATATAGATGTTCAATATTATAAGCTTCAAACTGAATTAATTATAATGGCTTCTATTAGGAATCTAATGCCTTGTCTTCACCACTTGGAAAGTTCCCTTTTTCTGTTTTGCGGGACTTTAAATGCCAATATCTCAAAAATGTACCAAAAATATCAGTAAGAACCTTGTAAATGGACGAAATACAAATCCTTTAAAAGGAAAAGGCATGGAACATTTTACAGTATAGAGAAACGTGCAAAGATCGATACGTTTTGGACTACACGTTTAAAATGTTCTTAAAAACGTCGCGTTTTAATGTTAGCTGGGTTCGAAACGTGCAACTGTAACAGAACGTTGTTTACCGTGTTTAAAACTGTCCAAACGTCGTTTTACAATGCTGTGAGTCCAGCTGCAGTGAAAATGAAGTTTTTTAATGAACATTTTTAACAGTGTTGTAATGGACGAATATTTCCCCACCAATTCATTGCAACATTTTCGAGAAATCATAAGATTTTACAAAAGTTCTTGGGTTCTGCTTCATTCAAAAGGGGACGTGAAACTCAAGTACATTTTCTTTATATATTATATACCCTAATTTGTTTTAAATAATGTTAAAATATTAATAAGTGAATATTTCAAATTGACATATATTAAAATGTTATGTTAACATACTTCAACTTTATTGCCTTTAAAATTTAAATTACTTTTTGAAATAAAGAGTCCGGACAACTCTTTGTAAAATCGCCACGTATTTTGCAGGGGGCTCTTCGAGATCGTTACAATGCCATTGTAAGGCTTAAAGTTTATATTTGTGGGTATAAGATTGACGGGAGCTAGTTACAGTTAGTGGACGGTAGGCTGATTTCTTAGATTTAAACTGAGAGATGGCAAATGTTATTCCCTGACAGTAAGAGCGCACAGCGAATGAATATCGTTTTTGTGTGATTCGGTTGTTTGCGGACCTGGTAAACTTTACGAACCCGCTCGCATGACTATAACATACCCGGCGTCTCATCAGTGTTGTTACTTGTCAAAGTCAAACACAAGCTATACCCTATACCCTACAGAATATATTATAAGCTTGAGATTTCACACCACTAAATAGATTGGGTCTGGCACCCTCTGACCGAAAAGTGTTTGGGGAAAAAGTAAAAGTTTAAAAAAAAAATATTAAATAAAAAAAAAGTATGACGGACACCGGGGGTTAAAAGGTTTTTTTTTTCCAAATTGAAAAATAGTAGAAACTGGGGAAAAACTTCCGGCATATTTTGTGTTAGGAAATAGAAAATTATTTTATTATTTTAAGTAAAATCAGCCAAAATATCAAGACAAAAAGTTGTGGTGAGGCTTACTACTGAGTAAGTGACAGTACTAATTTTTACACACCATCCCATAGGAATAGTTTTGAATAGGAAGCCACAGTCAGAGGGGGGTGGGATGAGAACTCATCGTTTGTCTTCATGCTTCAGTAGTTCGGAAAATCCGTGGTCAACTTTATGGATTCTTCTTGCTGAATGGGATGCAAGAGGTCTAGCAGTCCATGGTAATGCATAATTAAAAGAAACTGCGTAGTCGCCTCGGTAATGAGAATTTACGTTTTAATTAGGGCCTTTTGTACATAAAAACCAATGGCAATTTATTTGGTGGTTTGTGTGATGATGAAAACCTATAGGCGAGTTGTGTGTTTGTAGGAGTACTAGCAATGAAAACGTTGGTGACCCCTGACCTCTAGTACATTGAACTTGTCTGGCATCTTTGAGTCAGACAGTTACAGAACACTAGTCATGATAGTTGTAGCCTGTGAGCATACGGTGGGGGGGTAAGCATGAAAATCTGAAGAGTTCGCCAGACAAGGGGAAGTCATTAGAGCTGGTTGAAAATACGGGTACACTGGCGGCCGAATCATTAGATTGCGAGTGAGTGGCGAGTCAGGAGCTAGTCACGAATAGGTGCAAATTCAGCAGTCTGGCTTGTGCCAGTGTTATATTGACCGTAGCCGATTTGACAGGAGCCTCACCATAATACATAATAAAGCATACAGCAGCTTTTGCGACCCGGGTGTACACAGTTGATGGCTGCTCTTTCCAAAATTGTGGGGCTATTTTGAGTCATGTTACAGCTGTAACCGTTTTTGCTTTTTGACATACATGTACAAGCTGTCCGAGTATAACACCCCCACTATATAGCCCCTTCCCAGAGTAACCCCCCCCCCCACTTCATTCCCAAGGCAGGTGCTATGACGAGAAAAGAGTAAAGTATTTTATTTCTGATTACAATAATTAAGAAAGAAAAATCAGGCAATGTTTGTAGCTTTTTGTTTACTCATATTTGCTGTAAGTGACTCCCACGACATCTCCAGGAGATAGATGAATATGCATTGTTTTTAGGGACACATTAATTTGCTCAGTTCATGAAAAATTAATGAAAGTATTCTCATGAATGATCAAAAATTTGTTCAAGATGGGTGTTTTGTGAAATAGACATATGTGAAACTAGTGCATTGCTTTACAAATTGTGGGTTTTCTGTAGATTTAACACAATTAATAGATCTGGTTATGGGCAACACTTCTGAACCGAAAATGGGTTGTTGGGAAAAAAGAATAAGAAATTGGGGAGAAAAATGGTAAAAAATTTTTTTTAATTTTTTAGGTTTTTTCTTTTTTTAAAATTGAAAAAAATGTAGAAACTGGAACTTACTGGCGCATATTTGTGTTAGAAATTATTTTTTAAAGGTAAAAATCAGCAAAATATCAAGGACAAAAAAAAAAAAAGGTTTTGTGTGGGCTTTCCTATGAGTAATTACAGTACTAATTTTACACCCATCCCATAGGACTATTTTGACTAGAAGCCACAAGCCAGTTCAGAGGGGATGGAAACTCATCGTGTCTTCCTGCTTCAGTTATGTTCGAAAAATCCGTGGTGAACTTATGAATTCTTCTGGCTGAATGGGATACAGAGGTCTAGCAGTCAAAGGTAAGCATAATATTAAAGAACTGAGTCGCTTTGTTAATAAGAAATTACCTTTTAATAGGGCCATTTTGTACATAACCCAATGGCAATTTAGTTGGTGGTATGTGAAACCTATAACTTTTAAAATACTTGCCTAAATGCTCTAGGGTCACGCTTCATCCAGAACATCATAATACCGAATAAGTTTGGGGAATCATGAAATTCGTATATATCCCCGCCCTAACTAAAAAATCCGAACAGAGCGACTTATAATTATAAATTCTGTCATTAATTAAAAGTATGTAGGTATGTAGGTGAAAATTTAATAATTTAATACTAATTAATGTGTATTTGATTTTAAACGCGCGCGACATATCCAGTAAAACGGCTCAAGGCGCGTGCATTGCGGCAGCCATGAAAGGCTCAGCACATCAGAGAAGAACCCATAACCCAGAACAGATATATTGCGAAGAAGAAGAAGAAGAAAGCCGATTTTTTTAGAAGAGCAGGAGGAAAAACCGGAGCGAGTACCCGGAGAAAAACCTGCGGGAAAGAGTAGGGATCGCGAAAATAAATTCACAATAAATGCCACTGAGAACGAGCCCCGGCGGGGAGGGGATTAACCCGAGACCTCATGGTGAAAGGCGAGGGAAGATACGCTAAGCCAAACCCACGTTCCCGGTGATTATTTAGTTTATAATTAATAAAATGCCAAGGGCGTGTGTTCGGTAATGTGGTTTGATTATGACCTGTATCCGGTAGAGTGCATTGCAGTGGCGTAGCCAGCTTTTTTCAGGGGGTGCAAGGAGGGGGGGGCAAGATTCCCCAAGGGGGGGAAGCTGCCCCCCTGCCCCCCCATGCACGCCACATCTGTGAATTGATAACCGGAAGCTATGTGAGAAGTTGAGAGATTTATAAGCGGCTGGAGCGTTCATTTGAAGAGGCAAACAGTTTGAGCCAACCGTGATGGCCATTTCAACATCTTCGGATTCTTTAGGCGGGGAGTAATTAATAACCTAATGGTGTAATCAAACAAATTCTTAATTTTAACTAAACACCCGAAAAGAAGAAAGTCCCAACTTCTATAGAAAAAATACAATGGCTGTGCTGTGACGTCACTAATTTGCCATCTTGTCACTTTTCAAAATGGACCACAATACGGAGCATACCCATGTTTTAGGGGGAAAATTTCCCTGAGTATCTAACAAAAAGAAAAATACGCAACCTCCCTTTTGCGGTGGTGGTCAGGTTCGTAGTCTTTCGAAAACGACCGTTAGGGATATATAGGTAATCATATCCCATGTAATGGACTCACTCCGTTGACCGAGCCCAAAACAGAATATTATTTATTTACTATTTTATTTATACAAAGTAGCTCATCAGATTTTAAGTACTGCTCTCCTTAAAGGTCTGTTTAAGTTATCACTTTGTTATACAGTTATACAGGTTGTTGTTTTTTTAATGATCTGAAACAACAATCAATGAAATAAAATACTAACCGTTCACAAATTAAAAAAGAGATAATGAACATAACGGAAATTACATAAGTTGTTCATAATAGGTTTTGAAAACAGGTACTGAAATTATTGGTACTATGGATATTAATTCTAATATCAGATGGGATATTATTCCAAAGTTTAACAGCACGGTAATGAAAAGTAAGTAATCCTGAATTTGAGTTATACTTAGGAATAGTAAAGGAGCCACTTTCCTGATATCTTGTAGGATATGAATGCTGAGAAGACGTATACATAAATTAGACGCAAGGTAAGCATGGTAAGTAGGTGCAAGATTTGTTAAACATTTGAAAATACAACAGTACATAGCAAGATCCCATCGTTTGTGAAGTCTGGACCAGCAAAGCTAACATGTCATCAATTGGTGTAAGATTATCAGCACTTAATATGATCCTGGCAAGCTTATTGTGCTGGATTTGCAGAGATGCTAAATTGGTTTTAGAACTGTTTATCCAAACACTGCTACAATAATCAAAATGAGGCAACACCAATGCATTACTAAGCATGACAAGAATACTTTGAGGTAACAAACATTTAACACGTCTAATAATACCAATTTTCTTTGAAACCTTTGAATTAATGGTATTGATATGTGGGGGTCCATGAAAGTTGAGGATCTAAAGTAACACCGAGGTATTTGAATTCTTTAACCTGCTCAAGAACATTATCGCCATATTTAACACTAATATTACTAAATTTACTTACAATATGAGGTGAACCAAAAACCATATACTTTGTCTTTTTAATATTTAAAGTTAATTCATTTTCAGAGAACCAGTTAGCAATAACCTTTAGGTTGTTATTAAGAATATTTTCCAAAATATCTGGATCCTTAGATTTACATAAAAGAGATGTATCATCTGCATACATAATTACTTACAATTAACAGAGCTTGGGAGTGAATTTATGGAAATCAGGAAGAGTAAAGGACCTAAAATACTTCCTTGTGGAACACCTATATCGATGTGTTTAAAATCTGATAGTACATAATCAATACAAACAACCTGTTTACGATGACTTAAATATGATTGGAACCATTTCAGCTCATTATTTTGAATACCATAATCATTTAGTTTCTTGATTAAAAGTTCATGGTTCACTGTATCAAATGCCTTTTTCAAATCTAAAATGCCTTTTTCAAATCTAAAAAGATAACGATTGCCTTGATGTAGGAGAGAAGTTCCTTCAACAGAGACTATTTTAAAGGTCTTTCAAGAATGTTTATTTCATGGGCCATGTTAGGAGCGTCCGTATCATGGATACACGCGGCCCCGGATCAGCTCAATCAGTTGAATAAATCCTGACACCACCACAAGCCATTACCAATGACTTGTGGACACGCTAAGAAGCAGAAGATTTCTATACAAATGTAAGTCTTCATGCAACGTAATAGATTTTATTCATTTGTAATTAGCCCTTTTCTATCATTGATAGGGCAAATCCGTTGTGAGCGCAGGCGTCAACGCTCGACTAGTCAACTAGTGGCTCGCTTTCCTTATTTTTTAATGAGGCAATTTTAAACAATTGAGGGTTAACGAAGGCATTCACAACGGTTTTGCCCCACCAACGACAGCAAAAGGACTTACTGCACTCATATTCTAGAAAAATGCAATGGTCCAAGTTCGATACTTGACGCCTTAATGAACTCATAGGTCATATTCCGAAGTGGATTCACTGCATAGACCGAGCCCTCTTTAATTAGAAAACAACAACAATTATCCCAAAACCTCGTTTACTAATACTTTGCTAAAGACATTATGTTTTAATCGACAAATCACTGTTTTGGATATTATATCTCAGCATTATTATTAAACTTTTTGGCATCCATATTGGGCACATTAAGGTTGGTCGATCATGGAAGCAGAATGAAGGGGATGCAATATAACTTATTTTCAATTTTTTTAAAGGAGAACCCGTATAACGAAAACTATTAAACAATATACACTATAAAATTATTATTGACCACATATAGAGTGGTTTCATAGAAAAACGGAATTATATAACCCTAATAATGAATTAAAACCATCTAGTCTGACCATGTGCTATTTAAAAATCGCGCTACTGTATAACGTGTTATGCGATACGACCGGCACGTTTAGGTCATACATGCCATAGGAAATACACGTTATGAAAGCATCATGTGTGAAGATGCGTGACGCTACTGTGCCGTCCGTATCGCATAACACAAATACATATCCCATATACAGTAGCGCGAATTTCAAATAGCGCATGGTCAGACAAAACGCTTCTAATTCGTTTTATGGTTAGTATAATTCCGTTTTCCCATGAAACCACTCCATATGTGTTCAGTAATTGTTTTTATAGCGTATATTGTGTAAGTTATTCTTTATACAGGTTCTCCTTTAAGTTGCTTCTCAAACTTGTCATATATCCTTGCTGTCTGCTTAGGAACAGTCGGTTTTCTTTGTAAATGCATTCTACACTGCAAAAAAGCTTGTTCAAAATACATGTACCGTTCGAATTGTATATAATACTCACATGAAAATTAAGACGATGAATAAAGCCTAAAGATTGAAATTGACCAATGATTAAACCTTAAAAATTGGTGAACAATATTGAAGTTTATGAGTGACAAGAAGTACGGAGAAGGCCATTCACTTCAACAGTTGAACAAGGACGCCACCTCGTGGCCCACGTTTGCTCAACAGTAAGACCAGGGAGTCTAACTAATGAATTGTGCATCACAGCTGTTACACCGAAAATGCGTGACTGTCGAAATCGCGTGATTTCGGCATCCGTCTGTCGAAATACCGTGATATCACGCTTTTCGGCACTAAATTTATGCCGAAATCACGTGATTTCGCCCTAAAAGCAGCTTGTCGAAATCACGTGAATTCGACAGCAATGCAGATTTTCCCCGTGTACTTGGCGCTCTCTGCCTGCGCAATGCTATGCCTGCGCTGAGGCTGAGCCTTGTATCCGGGAATCAACAACCTGCTTGCGTAAATGATCGCGCGGGGATCACAGTTCAAGGCCTTGATTGTTTCCCGGGGATTGTTTATGTTGATAATGTTCGACCGGCATGAGATCAGCTGATTTGGTCAGCCTTCCACCTATATACCACACTCAAATTGAAACAATTAAACCTTTTAGTCAAATTTAGCGGATAAGAAAATTGGGTAATTCCCCTTTAAACTCCACTTTCCACCAACTTGGAAATTTTGCATGGTGCATATTCGGAATCAGCACCCTTGAGTTGTCCAAAAACACTTTTCAAACCTTTAGGTCTAAGTGTATTTTGAGTAGAGTTCCCTCAAATATGTCACCTATGGATCCCCTATTACCCTAGGCCTACTACCGGGCATATTCGTGCCGTCACCTTCCCCACAATACTCGGAACACACGTAGCCTATAACCTTCATACCACCCCGCCAGAGCCACCCCGCATACCAGTCTTCTTATACCCACGCGTACAATCAGCATGATCGGGGTCGAATGCACACTGCACGCATGCACATACTATCCTTTGAATATTTCACTTGTCACCAGTTGCCGAAATTGCGTGACGGTCACGTTTTTCATTGATCACGCATTTCCGGCGTAACACAGCCCAACAATGATACTTAGTTCTTAACTTGCTCACAGCTTTACATTTAATCTGCATTCTAGGAAATGGTGAGCCATGTTCAAACTTGACTTTTCGTCCCGTGCTACCACTGTTTGATTTCTGGCTACAACAAAAGACAACGCGCCCATGAACAAAGTCATCACTGAAAGGTGAGGAAGAAAACTTCAAGGAAGTTTGTTGTTTTTTGTATTTGTTTATAATAAAATGAGAAAAAATATGCTTGCATTTTGTGTCTAAAATGTTTTGTGTTTTTCAGTTTGGCAGGTTTCAAGTGGAAACCAGTGTCATCACAGCGCCCCAACAGTTGGCTTTTAACAATTATATGCTCAACATTTCATAAAACCTCCAAATGTGTTACTAAATGGTCAAAATTAAAAAAAAAACCACACCCACATGCAACAATTTGTTCATAAATCACACAAATCACCAGTAGTTGGCTTATAAAATAACCCATCATTAAAAACAAACAAACAAACAAACAAACGCCACGCACAAAACAAAAAAAAAGTTGGTTCATAAAAATGATCTACTTATGGAATACCACAAATACACAATCAATCAACAAATGTTTAGGATAATTACGCTTTCCGTACCTAACCGCGTGGTCGCACGACATCTTGTTTGTTTTATGCAATCTCCTCATTGATATTCATTAAATATTCAATATCTGGGACTCCAAAACTATCTACAACCAGAACAACATCATTGGTCGAATAATCATAATTGGGCACAGCACTGGAAACTTTCACCAATCTTTTTCAATGTGTCTCGGCGGTGGACACCACCAAAACCGATAAGTACCTTTTAAATTTATCAATTATTCCATGGCTTTGGGTTTCATGTTTCATCATTTTATAGGTACCTTTCTGATTTTTCGAACGTAAAATAAAATGGTGTTATATCACCAAAAACAATTGTTATAGAGAAAACAAAAGCGAAAATAAAGGGACAGAATACTACAATAATCCAAGTGTAAGCATTGAAACGTTTACGACGCCCATATTGGCGATGACCAAATTTCGGGGTGGATTTTACAGTTAGGTAATATTTATCTTAACAGCTCTACAAAACCATAATCCCTTTTTTTCGAAGAACCCCAACTATAACATTCTCCAAAAAAAAAAAAAAACGATCGTGCGATTTCGAGACCCGTGAAATCTGTCAAGTGGAAAAAGTGTTATTACCGATGTAGAAGCGACGCAATGTAATAAGATGTTTCTGAAAAGGATAATTACAACTGAAATTTCTGGAGAAAGTTTAAATCGTGATAAAAAGTGCACGTGTACGCCCAGAAGACAATCGAGAGATGATTCATTTCGACACCAAATACATATGTAGCCTATGAATGGACGTTTTAAAGTGAAAAAACGGATGAGATTTTTTTTTAGGATACGAATTTCCTCTCATTTCACTGGGGATCGGTTTTGTAGACCACCTACTACCGAGAACGTTTCGAAGGTTTATTGGACAAACGGTGCAGAGAAAAACCGCAAACCTTGTTTTTTGAACTTGCTTTGCTATCGCAATCGTTCCCATAGAAAACCATGCTTTGAACTTTCTGTCGTGCACGACAGAAACTAACTGAATCAGCATCTTATTGCAATAAAGACTTCGTATCGCTATATTCACTTCAGGTGTGATCTAATACATTGTAAGCATTCCAAATAGTAACAACCGGGGTTCGAGAAAATTGGGGACGCTTTCTTTCTGGAAATCTCCTCATGTCTCTGTAAATTGTGAAACATCACAGAAAAGTGCATTTTGGTGATTGAACCACTCCCCTCGTCATTACATGTCATCGTCATCATTATCCACACCACCACCACAATCACCCCCATCATCATAACCATCACCATACCATCACCATCATCATCATCATCACATCATCTCATCCTCATCGTCGTCGTCATCGTCACCATCGTCACCATCGTCACCATCGTCACCATCGTCACCATCGTCACCATCGTCACCATCGTCACCATCGTCACCATCGTCATCATCACCATCATCATCGTCATCATCGTCGTCATCGTCATCATCGTCGTCATCATTCATATCATCATCATCACTACACAACCGAGAACACGAGAATGCATATTATACCATAAACATTTTTTTAAAAAAATGTGGGTTGTGTTATTCAGTGATTGCTTTTATCCAACGAGAAATAAAATGGACTCCTATACCGTTTGCTGTCAGTGAATTTATCAAATATTTTGAGATTCATCATTCTAATTTACTACAAAGTCGGATGGTACGAAAATGGTACGAATATATGAACAGATAACAGCGGAGGATAAGTAAACACACACACATCCACAACAAAACAAACAAACACCACACACACACACACAGCAAAATTCAAGAACCTAACGGACCAACAACACCGATAAAAAAAAGGGCAAAGACATACTGATGCTGCTAAAATGGTTAACAATGAAAAACATCTCGCCCCCAACACGGGGTTTGTGGTTACCACGCATAAATATACAAGTAAAGAAACCGACCAAGACTACCTCGAATCTTCCTTGCACCACTGTCAATGTCGCTATCTTTATTATAATGACAGGGCAACCAAATGAAAAATATTAATCATCCTAAACAATGAGTAGATGTCAACGAACAACAATCAGAAAGTGCGTTCAACAATTTGGCATTAATATTCAAAATAAATATAAGACCTATAAAATATGATATTATTGGAGTGTATCGCTATAGTCAAACGGGGAAGGTGGATGTGAATGAATAAAATGATGGATGGATGAATGAAATGATGGACGAACACATGACGAATGGACGAATGGATGGATAGGTGGGTGGGTGGGTGGGTGGATGGTTGGATGGATGGATGGATGGATAGATGGATGAATGAATGAATGGTGTATGTATGCATGGATATGTATGTATGGATGAATGGGTAGGTGGGTGGGTGGGTGGATGGATGAATAGACCGATAAATGGATGAACGAATTGATGGATGGATGGATGGATGAATGGATGGATAGACGATGTAGGCCTATGGCTGGGTGGATGGTTGGATGCATGAATGGATAGATGGATGAATGGATGTATGTATGGATATGTATGTTGGATGGGTAGGTGGGTGGATGGAGGGATGGATGAATGCCATGATGGATGGATGAATGGATGGACTGGTGATGGGTGGATGGATGAATGGATGGATAGATAAAGAATAGATGGAAATATAGTACTTAGATAAAGACCTTCCTAATTTACGTTCCATAACCGTAAATTTAGAGTTGATAAAAATATACAGTAAAAACTGTAAAGTTATATTTTTACGGTATTTTGTTGGTAAAATGCCTCCCGGTATAATAAACTAAAATTTACATTTTTACTGAAAAATTCAGTACTTAATCGTATAATTAACCATTTATAATATTGAAATAATGATGTTGATAAATTTACAAATCTGAATAAGCAGAACACATATGTACGCGATGCGTAAAATATATCCCCGCCGAATGTCGCGATCACTAAGAAGCGAGAACTGAAACCACACCAAAACAATCCCTTACACCCGGAACAACTAGACCACCCATACTTAAACCATACAATGTCCTTCCACCCCAAAATCAATCTGCACCATATATTGCATCCAGGGTTCATCTATATATAACCAAAAAATAACTCATATATATAACTCGTCAATGAACTCCGTCCATAACTTACTCAAAAATAACTCTATAAACTCATCGATGAACTCCATAATTTACTAAAGATAAGTCTAAACACATAACTTGTCGATGAACTCCATCCATAACTCGCCAAAAATAACTCTAAAAACATAACTCAAGGTATCTATTTTTTCCTCTAAACGTTTGATTTGTAGCTGCTCACACGGACACTCGGAGCTCTCCACGGAGCAGACAGGTGGTTCACCAGAAACATGCCAAGAACTATGAACAACAAGCGCGAAAGATGTCAGGACGATACTTTCATCACTCCGTTAACTCTTTGACATCTTTTATCATTTTGTTTCTACTTTCTTAGGTCCTACTTTTTACAGGGCTTAAAAGAATGACAGATCAGAGATAGACAAGCCGCTAGGATGGAAATACGGCTAGATGCAATAGATTAGACATATAGGTTGGTATTCTGAAAGGGAGACTAACTTTAGACCTGGGTTTAAACCAGGGTTAGTCCTACAAGAGGGGACCTTTTTTTCTTACAACATCTCTAAAAGTGTGCTGTAACGGGTGAGAAAATTCCTCATGGATGGGCTGGAACAGCCCATCCATGAGGAATTTTCTCACCCGTTACATTTAACTTACACAGTATTTTGAAAGGACAAAAAGGTCCCTTCTTGTAGGACTAACCCTGGTTTAAACCCAGGTCTAAAGTTAGTCTCCCTTTCAGAATACCAACCATAAGTTAGATAGTTTAAGAATGATGACAAACAGGACATAAAATAACATCTGAGTATTAGAAGAGCTTGGTTAAAGAGATTAGCTCCAGAAAGTGCTAAAACTCACAAAAATACAACTTTTGGTCCTTACTCGAGGTTTATATCTCATTCCTTCGCCGAAAATATTAAAAATTTAAGTTTTTGAGATTATCGATAATTTCCAAACTTGAATGGGAAAAATAAGATTTTAATTTTTTTAAAATTTAATCCGGCTCAGTATACATGTAAAATAAGAAATGAGGGTGACCATTATGAATTTAGTGCAATATCAGCAAAGATTGAAAGAATGATCACAGAAATCCTACAATTTGAAAGTGGCAATTTTATTCAAAAAAATCAACAAATTTTTTAGAAGACAATTGAGATTTTGGAATAATTATTTTTTTTTAATTTGAAGTCCCTTACCATTCACTTTAAATTGAAATACTAAGTCAGGTCCGTAACCAGAATTTTTTTAAGGTAGGGCATTTTTTGTCAAAAGGGGACTTTGCTCGCAAAATCTATTTTGGAGCCTTTCCAATATACATATTGACTGAGGCAAAAGAGTATTAAAGTATAATACCATTTAAAATCGTATTTAAAATGTTGCTCGCGTGAGTGCTCAATTATGCTTAAATATGCCGATGCGAGTTAGTCTATTAGCTGTATAAAATACTCTTGGAATATCAATTTGTTTACCTCTCCAAATGGGTCATTAAATACAATTTTAATCACATCTGCCCGTGTTTTACATAAATATTTCAATCAAAGTCCCATTTTCAAGATTAGTATACCGGAGCTAATGATGTTCATGAAATTGTCCTGGAGCTTAGCGTACAAGCTAAAAGTTACATACACATCGGGTAACGTTCTCAATTTAAAAACAAATTGTATAAAATATTCATTACAACTGGCTTTTGCTCTTACTTTAATCTTATAAAAAGGACGAAACGGGTTGATGAAAAAGTCTGTTTAAATACTTTTACATTAAAGGGCCGTAAACAAGGGCAGATGAGAAGGGAAAATCGAAGAGTTACACGGATCCCCGTTATTAGCCGTCGTCTACCTGAGCAATTTTTGTAACAATGCGCCAGAAGGGAGTGGTTACCACTTCTTCAGATTTTTCTTATTAAATATCCGGTACCTGTAAATTTAGTATCACAGGATAGCTAAGAGTATCTTCTATATATCTATTGGTACCAAAATAAGTAAAAACATCCAAACAATAAGTAAATGTAAGTATGAAAATAATGGATATTGAATGGATAAAGGATAGTTTGCGATTTTGTTGGCTCGAAAACATTAACAGTTATTGTGTAACTTTAAAAAGTTACTCCAGTACGATTTAAGGGGCAAAACAAATTTTGAATAGCGCCACTGACCAAAATGCTTAATTATGCGAATTATCATAATAACGCCATGGCCGACTTGATTTTTTTATCCACTAAAATATACAGGTAATTACATTCAATTTGGGGCAAAAGGTTTACCGTTAAAAATGGCGCATGAAAAACAAAATGTTGGGTCTTATGAAAATATTAAATTTGTCAGAAAGTTTCGATGAAAATCGGGCTTTGAAAATCGAGAAACTGGATTTTCGAAAATAACTATATAGTTTTGTTTTGCGGAAAAACTGAGTTTTTCGCTCGATAACTCGTAATGCTAATCTGAGTACTCTTAATCTAAAATTGTTAATAACATTGGTTTTTATGTAAGGAACAATACTTGTTCTTTGCAAGAAGAATTAAAACACTTTTCAATGATCACGGAATACATTTGGTTGATATGCATCCATTTCTCTACATGCAGCTACATGTTAAGCATTAAACAATGAAACAAATGACTCCTATATCCTTTGACCTCTCTAACAACGTATGTGACCCACCCTTCAAGGATCGTTCAAGTCTCAACAACTGGAGGGGGGCAATAATGACTTCTGATATTCGAAGTACAAATTGAATGGACGAGAAGACTGTAGAAATTATGGATGTTTTAAATAAACTTAGCGATATATAACTTATGAGCGATAAGCAAAAACTATTGAAATATCAAAAGACAATGTACGCGCAACCAAAGCAAGGTACATGTAAATTAAACTTTGTTATAAGAGACCAAGGAGCTTGATTATTACTATAATCAATATTAATAAATCAATTAAGGTGAATAGGTCAAACTGTCACTTATCAGTCAGTAAATTGATTTACAAAGTAATATATCTGCTATGCAACTTTTATGAAGCGTTGACGTTACCCCTATCTACTTTAACCCTCATCTTACCAAGCCTTTGTAAAGGGGGGGGGGGGTGGCAACCATCCCCTCGAGAATTCGTTATAAAGCACCCGATGCTTATGATTTGGATACCAGTGGATAGCTATGGTCCTTCGCTTTACATTGATACCAAAATAAGTACTAACCTACTTAGTATGGCGTCACAATAACGTCATAAAATCCGCGAGCCGGCAAAATTAGCACTTTTCACAGAAAATAGGCGAAATCCATTTTTTGCGCTACGAAGGTAGGAATATGGGATTTTCATGCGGTTTTCAGTTCTAAATGATGGCAATTGACTAGTTTGACATAAACGTATAGTTTTAGAGCCATACTGTGGATGATTATTTTCAAAAATTACCATTACCATAAAATATCCTTGGGTGGCAACCACCCCTTACCCTTTGACTTTGACGGCATAACCTAACCCCGGTGAAGATTCTACTTTCACACTTTTCTTCGCTAAAATGACCAGAAAAGATGAGAGAATGGTTACCAAGAAACCTTTTACGAAAGCTTTTTGGCATTTTAGCCCACTGGAGCAAAGTTCACTGGGGTACCCTCCGAAAAAATACGGCTTTAGAACCTTTTTTGTCCTCTATATGGAACCTTCAAGAATGGAACCCTCAAAAATGGTTCTTAAAAATCTGATAACCCAAAAAGGTTCCTAACAGAACCAGAAAAGGTGCTATACAGCAGTTAAAGAACTATTTTTGGTTCGTTGAAGAACCGTACAGGGTTCCATATAGAGGACAAGTTTAGAACCTCTTTAGCACCTTTTTTCTTAGAGTGTAAGACGAGGGTTAATAAGTACTCCGTGGTATGAAAACAAATTTCTAGATTGTACATCTGATCAACTCGGTTTTAGTATTTGGAAACAAAATTACTCCGAAATGTCGGGTTGGTACATTTTAAAGATAAATCCAGTAAATAATCTACTTTGGGGCTATTTTTTACGATGGCATCAAGTCTCAATCAACTTTCCATCTGGCATGCTTATGGCACAGATTTTGAAAGCATACTGCCAGTGTGTTGCCATTGAATTCGAATACCGTAGCTATTGATCCGATCGGAAAACAATATGCTTATGACATTTGTCAAGTACTACACGTTACCTGGCTTTGTTATGGTGGCTCGAGATAAGTGTTGCGTTTTTGTTTACTGTGTTGTTTTTCTTTTCAGTGGCTCTCTAATGCTTTATTTTAATGCAAGTTTTAGTCGCAAATTAGACATGCACTGTGTGCCGTCGTGTCTTTCTTGGTCTTGCCGAAGTGTGTGGGAAGATTTCTTCTTCTTCTGATTGAACTTAAGATAAATTGGTGTTTTTAAAGTCCATGCTGGAAAATATTCTTGGAAATCAAAATAAATGGCCATTTTTAATCACGACGCTTATTAAAAGGGGGGTACAACGCTAATCAAAATCAACCCACACATGAACTGGTCGCAGATATAATTTGCTATCAAGCATGAATTTTGGTTTACTATGTTGCAGCAAAATGACGACTCGTGTTTAAAGCTTTACTAAATCTTGCAACAATTTCACAACTTTATAAGTTGCAATGAGTTGCAGACATCCTCATCTCAACAGTATGCTGCAAAATGGCGCCTTTCGAAATTGCAGAGAACTTGTTATGTCATTGGTTTGCAGCAATATGACAAGTTTGCTGAGTTTTAACTAACACGTCATCTCATTATGCGGTAACATTATTGTAGGCAACTCGACATCATAACATTACGCCGTAAAATGTCTACCTGCTGAGTTGTCATGTCACTATGTAGTAAAATGTGAACTTGCCGAAATGGACCTGGAATTAACTCGACATCTAAATATGAGACAGCACAACTTTGACTTTGCAAATTGTAAGACAACCCAAGTTCTTAAATTTAGCATCCGTTCCTTTGGGCATTTGGACCCGGTGTGGCAGGATAAATAGGCTCCGGAATCACAGGCCACCTAACAAACTGTGTAGAATTAAGTGGCACTCGAGTGAGTTGACCTCTTCACGCAACATTAGTTTCAACGCTTTATTCCGTTGTCGTCTAATTGAGCCCGGACTATTATTCCTGCCGGACCATATCCTCCTTTTAACCATGTTTACACAGGGGGCAAAATGCCATTAACCCTTGCATTCGTTTCTAGCCTCCTGGGAGAAAGGAATGGAATAAAAGGGATACTTTATAAAGGGAAAGGGTAAGGGAAGTAAGAAAACACTGAAATCACGGTGGATTCGAACCAGGGGCCCCGGCCCCCCAGTCCCTGACCATGATGGCAATCAACGATGGGTGTCCCACTGGCCCCGGCAGCGATTTCTTGGCCTATGTGGTGTCGTACGATGACGTCCATATCGCATCTGTTGGAACTAGTGCATTTCTATCCTATCCTCAGCTCTTGAGTGAATTTATTGAGATTTGGGCGTGTTAGGGTTTGATTCCTCTCATTGTACCAGTATAATATGACATGGATCATATAAAACCTGATGAAATCCCTTGGGATAAAATTGGTATTGTCTGGTCATATTGATTAAACTTACAGTTTGCCGCATCACTAGATTCACTGTAAGGACTCGCTGTAGACAGTGGCGGCGCCAGACCTCTTTTCTGGGGGGAAAGAACGGGGGGAAAAGGTGAAATCTGGGGCAAAAAGTGGAATTCTGTTGGGCCAAGATATGTGGACAATTTGGAATTTGTAACCATGTTGCCCCAAATCGCTGATTTTTGGCCCGCAAATCGCCGAATTTTGCTAAAATTCCTTCATTTTTTCCTTTCGGCCAGGGGGGGCAAGAAAAACTTAGGGGGGTGGGGGGGGGGGGGGGGGGGGGGGGGGGCAAATGCCCCCCTTGCCACCCCGTGGCGCCGCCACGGGCCTGAGAGGAAGTGTAGCGAGCCCCCTACATCAACATTATAGGTGGAGTCTGGTGTATACGTCCGTCCCCTTTAACCTTTTTTTGTTTACTATATTATAGTTTAATAGCTACATTACAAAGTGGTTAAGGTCATACTACCGTGCTGCAGTGTCAAATTCTTTATTTTATTGAATATTACTGGAATTTATGGTTTGCAATATATATAAACTGGTTCACAACTAAAGAGCTAAATATAAGAGGGCCCACATTTTTCAAATATTGACCCTTATTGTCATTTGAGGAAAAGGTTTGTTTGGTAGTTGTTTACTTGGGAGTATAAGAGGTTGGTGTCACTTTGATACAAGTATTCTTGGAGGTTGGATTAAGTTTTCAAGAATTCTTTGGTATTTGTTATGCAGGGTATGCAAATGATATATTCATAAATATATAATGAAAGTATATCAAAACGCTGTATCCATACCAAAGGGGTATTTCCATAAGGTTACAATAATCTGGCCTAAACTCTAATTATACATGGCACAACTTGAGGTCAAGGTCAAATTTTGGGGTAATCTAGAGGTCAAATTGTCTAATTATAATAGAAATTATAGTATAGATACTATATCTCAACCAAAGTTACGGGTAATAACGAGACAGATTTTTGTCCTTGGTTTTAAATCCTTGTCTCATATTAGACGAACAGACTAGTCCAGCTTTATCATCATGTTCACCATTGGTGTTGAAGGTCAAAGGGGGTCATCTTCGAATCCGATATTTAAAATTGCTCGGATTTGTTTATTCTCAAGAGTGCTATTTTGTTCGTTCGAATGAAACATGTCCATAGTGGATTTGTGGTTTCTTCTTTGATACAACAGGGTTATTCGGTCAAAGGGTCTCGTGAACGAATAAAACTATCTTTTTTTTTTGTACGATAATTAAAAAAAAAAAAACACCCCTTTTGGGCAACGTATGCAAAATAACTAACACGTTGGTCGCTTTATTATTATTTTTTCTTTTCATATTATTTTTCTGTTCTCCCTTTTCCTTTAGGTTTGGATTTCGTGTATTTAAGTAACTGTACCTTTAGAATTATTATAACAGCACATTATATATATTGGGATGTCAGTGAACTTTCACTCCCTAAAAGATTATTTTATTAGTTTTCTATTTTCTATTTAATTAATTTAATTTTGATTAATATTATTTTTTCTTATTGATTCAAAAGCATCCTTATTAAAAAACGGGGTGGGCCGAAAATGAGTATTTTATCCTTAATAGGACCATGTTCGGCCCTTTTTGGTCATTGTGATGGCGCTATTTCCTAATTTTAATAGGAAATGCAAGGGTGTAAGTCAATAGTAGGCTATGGGATCAAACGGAAAATGATGCTCGGGTAATGACTTTGGTTACACCTATCGGCGAACTGATTTCCTGTATAGATAACATATTAGATAAACGGTGTCTCAAAAAGGAACCCTCAAGTTGCCCTCTATTTCAAGAGAGAAAAAGTAAAATTTTTTTTATACAAATTAATTACATATAAAAGGTGCATTTTCCATAGGTTTTCCGACACCGAAAAGAATGTTTCCAATAGGATGCATATGACTGAGGTTCTGGGCTGATGAAATTGTACCACTTTTTTCCATTTTATCCACGATTGTTACTACTCTTTCGGTGTCTTTAGACAATACCCATTCTCCAAGCTCATTCGTTTTTCATGATTCTTTTGTTTTTTTGTTTGCGACAAAGTCAGTTCTGATATTGAAAAGTTTTATTTCAATTATTAGAAATTCCCAGATCCAATTGCCTATTCTTCTTACTACTGCCGCTGCTCTTTTTCCCTCCCCCTACTTGGGAAGGGTGGCCGTCTGTAAGCACGGAATGCCTGCCTTGCTTCTTCTTTTTTTTCCATTTCCATATCGACTTTGTCCGTCGGATTCTTGCAAAGGCAGCGGTTATTCTGTTGCGATTAAGATCCCCAGACTTTGACTCCGCGTAGGACTTCGCCTAGAGGAAACATTAAGCAGACCACCAGCAACTTGCCAGAACTTCGCTTCGCAATTATAAAACCACTGCTTTGAAAGCATCCGACGGACAAGATGATTAGAAGTCAATTATTGACATGGAAACGATAGCGCAAAGCCTGCATCCGTCGTCATGTTCTTAGAGGCAGCAAAGTGGATGGGATGGGGGGGGGGGAGGGGACAGATCAGCGCAGTAAAGAAGACGAGGCATCTTGAATTTCTACATAATTGAAACTAACCTTTTCAATATCAGAACGGTCTTTGTCGCAAAAACAAAAGAAATCATGAACGAAAGAATGTCTTGGAGAGGGTTGGTCTAAAGAACATTTAGACAGTAACCATGGTACAGTAACAATCCGTGGATAAATAAAAGTGTACAAATTTTCCAATCGTCATAAGCTCGGTCAATATGTGTCCTTTTGGAAAGATCTTTTCGGTATCGGAAACCTAATGAAATTCCTTTTCAGATGTGTATTAAGTGTGGTATGGTTTGCTCTTTTCTCTTCGTGAAATAGAGCGCGTTGCAAGGGTTTGTTTTTTTGAACACCCTGTAGAAACTACCTTTCAATACATGTCAAGTCTGAAGTTGCACATTTTCTACAAATAATAAAATGTCTTCTCATTTTCTTTCCATGAATATTTGTGACGCAGTGATGTACATCATACTACATTGACTCCTGCAAATAACAGTGCTGCATGCTGTTGATATTCTTAAATTCCGCCGGTTATGCCATAGCACAACGAGACTTTACCCGCATAGTAAATGTCTTTACCTTAATTATTTTCCAGGCAAACTTCGCAAGCAGTAATTACACATGCGTTGAAAAAAACCCTTCGCTTGATAAGAATAGTTGAGCATAGACCTGTCTCTCACATCTTAACTGATTGACAAATGCATCACTTCACAGATACTTGATCATGTTAAAAATCATGAACTTGCAGGACCTCTGCAGTCTGCAAATACAGAACTGCGTAGTACTGGGACTTCGCTAGCTTATGCTCCGATAGTGTTTTTGAACATGCTATTGGTAACCAGGAGGCTATGTTCACGATTATGTAAGATCTTTCCTCAGCGTTTGACACTGAGGACTCTAATATACTGCTGAGCCGAATAGATCATGAGTTCGGCCTTATAGCATCTTGGCGTGACTGGTTTGCATCCTACATAAAGGATAGATCTTGCCATATTTATGTATACGGTAAATACTCTGACAATATACAACTTGAACATGGTTTACCCCAAGGGTCTGTAATTGGACCCTTCTTTTACATACACACGCGCGCGCGCATTGTTGGTCAAATCCTCCGTCGGCACCACCGGATGAAATACCACATTTATACTGATGACATCCAGGATGTCGATCCCATAATTCCAGAAGGCAATGTTCTAACTCTGTGCGTCACTGATATTAACCAGTGGATGAATGAAAATAAATTTAAATCATAACAAAACCGAGATTTTATATCTTCATCTGTCAACCATATGAAAGTTTTTCATGATGTACGTCTTCAACTGGATGGTATTACTATCTGCCCATCTGATAATGTTTGCATTTTGGGTTTCATTTTGGCAGCCAAATGTCAATGTCTAATATCATGTGTCCTAAACATTTTAACTGGCTGATTAGAAACCTTTACAGAATACGCGGATTCCTAGACTTTCATACACGTGCTAAAGTTCTTAGATCATGAATTCGGCCTCACGCGCGTAGAATACTCTAATCTGTTGCTCAATGGAAGTACTCGGAAGAACCTCAGCAGGCATACTTCAAAAGTTTCAGAACAAGTGTGCTCGTCTAGGGCACTGAATGGGCTTTGTCTCAAGTGCATTAATGAGTGTCTGGTGGTCAGTATATTACGTCTTGGGCCTATTACCACTACTAGCCACAATGGTTTTACTCTTGTTGTTCCTTTAACACTTAAATGCGCTGGCGACAAGGCCTTTTCAGTGGCCGCTCCAAAGCTACGGAACCAGATTCCCATGGCACCATTCGTAGCGCCAATAATAACAACCTTCATATTCCAGGCTTATGCGGGTCCGGGTGCAGATACAAAAGAGACTTAATGCCTAACTTTCCACGCATCCCGATATATAGTTTAGGGAGCCGAGGATCTTGAAATTGAAATATTTTGCCCGGGCTGCTCTAAAATTTTGGTGACTAGATTCAAGTAGGGGAACATCTTGGGCATCAGAATACTGATGTTGGATTATTTTTAACGGTTGCGAAAAAATAGAAATCCAAGATGGCGTCCAAATGGCCGCCGATTTGACTAACGAACCGGTTTTAGCCATAACTTTTGATTGCAATCATCAACTGGAACGCAATTTGTGTCATCTGAAAGAGAATTAAATTATCTACACACTGATATCAAAATTTGTGAGTTTAAAACTTATTTAAGGTACAAATTTGAGGAAAAATCACATTTTTTGACATTTTTAACCCAAAAATGAAATATTCGTATCTAAGGTTCCTTTGATATGGCCAGAACCTAATCATCAATTAAGCCAATTTTTTCTACAAATTTGACCTAATAACACGTGTTAGTCATATTCAAATTACAGTTATGTACATCATTCAGACACGGAGTTATTATGTAACGAAGGTCATCAATCAGTTACACAGAGAAGTTGGTTTACTGCGCACTTTTTTCTAAAAGTGATCATAATTTTTTTTATCATGCAGAAAACTCATGATCAAAATCCCTCACTTGATTACACATTATACACTGTTCAGAATGTTCTTTAAATAACGTCGTTTTGACTGTCAGCCGGGACTCGAAACGTGCAAATAACTGTAAAAAGGGACTCGAAACGGGCAAATAACTGTAAAAAACGTCATTTTTACTGTTCTGAGTCCCAGCCAAAACGATGTTATTTTACTGAACATTTTTAACAGTGTAGGTGTCATTTTAAAATACAATTCAATGCTTATTTATGTCTGATACATTTAAATCGATCAAGAATTTTAGCACTAAATGCCCTTTCAAACATTTTAAAAGCAAAATGTTAAAGCAGGTATTACAGTGTGATATCAAGTTCTTTAAAGGCACTATCTGTGATTTGATAAATCAGAAAATAAAAAAAAAAATGATCAAATCAGATTTTTACATGCTTGTAACAAGTATAAGTATCCTAACATATCCTGCAAGTGATAGGCCCAAAAGCAGCCTAATAAGGTCAAAATTGGATATTTTAGTCATTACTCTCCGTATGGACACTTAGTACAACACGTATTTGAATGGGGATTCATATCTTTGAACACTGCTAATTTATATCAATTTTTCAGTTGGAAAAATAGCTTATGAGAATGTTACAGATGTATCCTTCACTTTTAAGTATTCCTACAAATTTCAAATATCCATTCCTTCGGGTGGATCACTGATAGTGTCTTTAACTTCTAGGCAAATGATATACCTGAGGTTATTTAAAGGAATCTGGTTGCAACCCCTATTATTTTGCCATTTTACTAATGAAACCATCTGTTTGGAAATTTGGTAAATCAATGTATACATTGTATTTCCATTGATACCTATCCTAATAAGTACATGAACAATGCTCTACATGACATCACTATAGAAACCTTCAAATGCCCGATGATTAACACGTTCGCTCAAAATTAGCAAATTTTCTGATTTCAAGCCATACAATGAAGGTTTGACAGCCAATTCTACCCCCAATGGAAGGTATGTTAAAATATTTTGCTGCAAAAATCATGGTCCTGCAATTAGAAAAAGTGTTTTGTCTTAGAGGTTGCAACAATCCTTTTCAAAATTTGTGTACATTGAACAATATTAATGATAAGAGTGACATCGACTCAGTCGTTTTTGCAACAACCCCTTCCGGAGCTAGTTAGCGATAGTTAGTTTAAAATGTGAAGGTCAATTAACGAATGGGGAATGTTGGAAGACTGTCGGGTCAATGCCTAATGATAAATCCCCGGGAACTGATGGTTTGCCATCAGGATTTTATAAATCTTTTTGGAACTTAGTGGTCTTGAACTCTTAACTATTCCTGTCAGATTCCCAAAGGAGAGGTATAATTACACTCTTGCCTAAAAAAAGGACAAAGAAAACTGGAGGCCCATCTCACTCCTGAACGTATATTATAAAATAATTACAAAGTCGCTTACAAACCGTATGAAACTTGTCCTTGACAAGATTTTACATCATGATCAGACCGGCTTCTTAAAGGGTCGCTATATTGGCGAAAATGTTAGATTACTTTTGGATATCATAAATTTTACAGATATTGAGAATGGTTTTGCCTTTGTTATTGCTTTTGAAAAGGCATTTGATAAAATATTTAATCCAACATCACTTTTCATACCCCCAACATGTACACTATGCATGTATGGGGTCAAAAAGTTTAGAGCAGAGGCTGTAAGGTCAAACCTTTTTAAAGCGAGATACGGATCGGTGGCTCCTGGACTAATACCTTCGTGAAGATGTGGAAAGTTAGTCAGTCTCTTAAATGCATTTGCACCCGCATAAACCTGAAATCTAATGTTTAAAACCCACATCTTTCAGCCGTATTACTCGTCAAAGTGCTTTGTATCTATATGAAAAGGCGCCTTTTAAAGTTAGGTTTTATATGCAGAGGACAAAGCACCTTTTATCTGGATGTGCAGAGTTACTGCAGGTGTAGTTATAAATATTTCAGGTGTTATCACCACCCAGATTTAGATTTAGCTTTTTTGTGATGTAAAACTCAAAATACCTGTCCTCGGTCACAATATATAAATCTTGAGCTTCTACTGTGCGTTCAATTAACTTTGACTGTATTTGGTATATTTGATCATTTATTCGAAAAGGAATGAAGATGAACAAAGATCATGAAACGTTGTTTGGCAGACTGTGTTATTATATTTAGCCTCTACCATCAATTACGACATTACATTTTGGAAAATACAATGCCTCATTATTGACTTCAATGCACAGCAGGTGTAAGTCATTTGAAAACACAAGCGTTTGATATGTTTGATACCACAATGGTTTGATACAACTATACCCATTGGCCATGTTCGCTTGCAGACGACGAGGAAACGCGTCAACGTTAACGGTGGCGCTATATTTAATAACATTACTGACAGCCTGGCAGGCGGTAGAGGCCAAAAATCCCAAATTTAGACGTCGCCAACGCTCAACTTGTCAGAACTGCCTAGAGTGCTGCAGCCGGTAACAGGTGGTGTAAGACACGATATCTAAATTGAAACTGTTTGAATTAACATGCGTGTATAGCACATAACCGGCTTTAAATTACACCTTGCAAGTCACTAAATTTGTTATTTTTATCAATAGTAACATACAACAAGATCATAACATCATAATCGAAAGAGGCGTGATTTTTTTTATTATGTGTACCCGTACCATTCACCAATAGGTGATCATATTGCTTTGGGTTGGTGAGTTACATATATCTGAAGTTTCACAATTGCTGTCTTGAGGTGGCCGACCAAAGGCCTGAAATAATTTTTGGCATGTTTGTGATAAGGGTTGCTATCAAAAACATAATTCTTGGCATATCTTTAATGTAAACAACATTTCATTGTTTTGCATATAAAGTATTAGTAAAGTATAAAGTATATGTTTCAGACATAAAAGAGATAAGCCATAGTCTTTGGAGCATTATTGACATTTTTTTTAGAAAAAAAAGAGAAAATGAAAGTATAATGCTTCCAAATGTTAATATTCATGTAGGTTGGAGATGACAACTAAGATAACTCAACAAACTATTCGTAGACTTTTGTATAAGCAATCGACTGGAAAATGCAATCGAACATTCAACTGAACTGAACAATCGCACTGGGACAATGAACTTGCCTAGGAAAATTGATTCAGAATCCGTTGAGGACGGTAACTAAAAGTAAAACTTTCTGAATTTGCTCTAAGACTTATTATTATAGTGTGATTTTTTATTAGTGTCAGTTCATAAAAAAAATTCGACGATTCCTTTCGTGTTGAGAGATTGCCCGTTATCCAGCAAAATCAGTGCCCTTTTATCTACTCCACTATATCTTCGGCTTTTTAAATTTCGGTACGCGGTATCAACACATCCCCTCAAGTAAAACCATACCTTCGACAATATGCATGAACTAACGAATAAAAAATTAGACAATACACCGTAAGTACGTCATCAAACTTGCTTTAGTAAACATAACTTTATTTACACTTGGCTATGTTTTTGCAGGTCCTCTATTTTGATGGGGTCAAACCGATGTAGTCGCAGTCGCCAAAGATCAACACGTGTTACGCCGAAAATGCGTGACTGTCGAAATCGCGTGATTTCGGCATCCGTCTGTCGAAATACCGTGATATCACGCTTTTCGGCACTAAATTTATGCCGAAATCACGTGATTTCGCCCTAAAAGCAGCTTGTCGAAATCACGTGAATTCGACAGCAATGCAGATTTTCCCCGTGTACTTGGCGCTCTCTGCCTGCGCAATGCTATGCCTGCGCTGAGGCTGAGCCTTGTATCCGGGAATCAACAACCTGCTTGCGTAAATGATCGCGCGGGGATCACAGTTCAAGGCCTTGATTGTTTCCCGGGGATTGTTTATGTTGATAATGTTCGACCGGCATGAGATCACCTGATTTGGTCAGCCTTCCACCTATATACCACACTCAAATTGACCTGAAACAATTAAACCTTTTAGTCAAATTAGCGGATAAGAAAATTGGGTAATTCCCCTTTAAACTCCACTTTCCACCAACTTGGAAATTTTGCATGTTGCATATTCGGAATCAGCACCCTTGAATTGTCCAAAAACACTTTTCAAACCTTTAGGTCTAAGTGTATTTTGAGTAGAGTTCCCTCAAATATGTCACCTATGGATCCCCTATTACCCTAGGCCTACTACCGGGCATATTCGTGCCGTCACCTTCCCCACAATACTCGGAACACACGTAGCCTATAACCTTCATACCACCCCGCCAGAGCCACCCCGCATACCAGTCTTCTTATACCCACGCGTACAATCAGCATGATCGGGGTCGAATGAACACTGCACGCATGCACATACTATCCTTTGAATATTTCACTTGTCACCAGTTGCCGAAATTGCGTGACGGTCACGCATTTCAGTGATGCACGACATTTCAGGCGTCGTCGTCGTGTACACTAGTCAAAGCAGGCCTCATTAACGCAATTCCAAATTAACGCAAGCGGCCATGCCTGTAAGGAAGATTTGCGACTAAATTCACGTTCAGGTTGAGTGATATTCTTGAGTTCAACGAATATATGCAGTTATGTATCTCTCAAAAGGTGTTTTAAACTGGTTATATTATTGAGTGATGACGGAAACAATATTATTGTGCTATTAGTTCAACGGTTGCATAGATTCGTTTATATTTTACAATATGTTTCACACGATAACACATTTTATTTCGGATAAGACCTCCCTTTCCGAGAGAGAGAAAAAGAACGCGAAATTTCACACCAGAAGAGGAGGGAGAGGAGAAGAAGAACATAAAGCCTTAATTGCGTCCAACAGATTGTAGTGTGGGTCGGATCAGGGTAGGGTCTTATGGGATACAGGTCAGAGACCATGGGTATGGGTAGGGTGCGGGTCCGAGGACCGTTGGTACGGGTACGGTCCGGGTCCCAGACCACGGGTACGGGTATGGGTACGGGTCCAACTTGTGAAAAGTCATGGTATGGGTATACGGGTACAAGCCCCATGGGTCGGGTTATCTATGGGTACGGTCCCGCTTACGATAAACCCATGGGTACGGGTTCGGGTACAGTGTCATGGGTACGAGTCTTTGGATACGGGTACAGACCTTTGTGTATACCTGGTACAATAAGTGCACGATTCCAACTTTAAAGACACTATCAGTGATCCACCTGAAAGAGTCAAGATTGATTTGAAATTTTGCAGGAAAGGCTAATAAGTAAAGGGTAAGGGGGTAAGTCTGTGATTTTTTAGCAACTGCAAAAATTGTCGAAAAAGGAAGAAATCAGTACTTTCAAAAGAATATGTCACTATCCAAGTAGTTGTTGCCAGTACATGTAAGTTCCCCCTAGGGTAAGTTCATTTTCAATATTGGGGAGGTTAATGGCTCGAAAAGTGCCAATTAATTGTTGCTAAGCCACTAAGGCATAGCGGTGCATTAGTATGCCATAGTGATACTATATATCATGGTTTATCTGTATCTATGTGACAAAAAACTGTAGATCCACTGAAAAATATTGGGGATGTATAAATTAAAGGTGCAGAACGAATACATATTTTCGATTTTGCGTGTATTTGGCTACAAGAAAGTAGTATCAAGGTGAAAACAAAAGGTTAATTAAGAGGTTACTTATATTATTTGAATATAAAACATTCATATTTGCTTCCAAAGCACAAAAATTTGAAAATTTCTTATTTTTTGTACAAAGAAACTAATTTCGGATTAGGCCTCCCGATGGGGCAGCTTCTTAACATTCAGTGCAAAAAAAATTTTAGGGGGGAACACAACCCAACCGATGTTTAAAATCCATTGTTGCCACCTTTCTAACATTCATAAAAGTAAAACAAAAGTAAACTCCCTTAATACAATTTAAAACAAAGAATACAGGGCCAGTTAGTTTTTGGTTTTTAAATTTTACATAGGGTACAGGTAAGAGTATGGCAACAACAACATGGAAACTGTCTGGGTTACAAGACAATGGGTATTGGATGGCTCGGGTTTGGAACATGAGTATCGGTACCGGGTATGGGTCGAGACCCATGGGTCCGGGACGGGTCCGGTACAAGACCACGGTCCGAGTAAGGTCCGAGACCATGGGTACGGGTCCGGGTCCAGAATGTGATAAAGTTATGGGTCGGGAAGGGTCATGGGTCGAGGCGGGGAAAAAAACTTAGGGTATGGGTATTCGGGTACGCATTTTGTACCCGGGTATGGGCACGGGTATGGCGTACGGGTACTACAAGTCTGGCGTCCAACCAATCAATAATTTAAAAACTAGGATTTCTTCTACGTCTTTGAAATTTTAATGGTGGGGATGAAGACAAAGTTTTTTAAGGACCGTGTAATTATGTGTTTAATTTGCATATTACGGTGTGTCTCTCAACGTGTTGCGTGACCGATATTCACGCTAAGTTGCGATTGCTAAATAGCTCCGAGTTAGAATACGGTTAAAATCAGGGTTTTCATGGGATTATGGTTAGTTTTAAGGTTAGTGATAAGACTATCTTACGCAAACTCACACCGGAGTTACCAACCCTAATGGCAAATCACTTCTTGGTGCGTATCCACAAGTCCTTTCGGAACGGCTTGTGGTGATGTAAGGCATTAATTCAGTCATCCAATCAGAGCCGGGTAGCTGTTCTCAGGGCCACGTGTTATCCAAGATACGACGCTCCTAACATGGTCCGGCTGTGAGAGGCTTGGGCGGGTGCGGATGGGAACTTCATTGTTTTTACTCCTACTCTTATTCTAACTGGCTGCGATATACAGTTCTGACGGCTTAACATCTCCGCCGAAGGAAGGGATTCTTCTATGATTCAGATTGCCCAATTTAAGAGGAATCATGTCGTGATGGAGGAGAGAGTATCGGATCAAATCCAGATTGAGTACCCGATAAATCCCAGCAAGTGTTCCCCACAGGGATTCGAACCCGTGATTTTTGGTACATTTGCGGCCACCGCAAGCAACTCTCACATGTTCATTCTCCTCCCACAAATTGCCATTCAAAGAGTTTCTTGCTGGGGCAAATACACACCAAGTAAATCCTGGATATATTTATCACTCAATTACAAATAAGTCCGTTTTGAAATATTGCAAAATTTCCATTAAGGATTTTAGGAGGTCAATAAAGTCATAGCATTGGAACTTATTTTGGGGTCGCTAACCAATTACAAGAGCGAGTCCAGCTCCCCTTTTCCCCGTCAGCCCCCTCCCCTGGCCGCATGAACTGACTTTTGTACCATTCTATGAGACTGAACCCAAATTCGCCCTCTCCGAGAAAATGGCCTCTGCACCCTCTCTTGCCCTCCCCCCATTTGCAGAATCTGGGTACGTCACAAGAGTGCCAACTACTGTATTAAACAAATATCAGTGGAACGGAACAATTGAGACAATTTGTTAAGAAACAAGTCAATAAGATTTGACCTTTGCCGATGACCTTGGACATTTGACGAAGGTTGTGTTATATATCTTTGGAACCATAAGTTGCAGGTAGTACAAACTATAACCTTTTTGCATTCTTGTGAACAAAAGCGTCATATAATCTAGAATATAAACCAAGAGGGGAAACGCTCGTGTTATTGAATAGGCCAGCAACGTAACCGATTTCTCTCACGCCTCGCGCGCCATCCTTCTTGTTGCGCAACCAGCCGCGCGTCGTCGCTGTTACTTCACAAGCACACGCACCTATAAATCGGTGCGTCACGCGTTATGTTATCAGTGTTGCATTTCCCCAGTGTTCCATTGTCTGATCGGCCGATTTTTCTGCAATAATTATGCGAAAACCAATCGATGAAAGAAACCATGCATCTAAAAAGATTCCTGCAATCCTAATGCACACAAAAGTCTCCTGATTACCCGTTAATTTTGCTTAGGAAAAGAGATATTTGAGTCCGAGTGATAACATGTGGCATCGGTTGTTATTGTTGTTTTCACTCGCTAAGTGTGGCGAACGTAAAATACTCGCGTGTCTCATAAATATGCATAAGGACTTTCCAAATACGACGATACGTAAACCAAATATGGTGGTGCCCAAAACTATGATAATGAAGTGAGTATGTTCATTATAATACTTTTGGGCACCTCGATTTTGGTTACGCCGCTTGTCTATCTTATATAAGTCGTTGCAAAACGGGCATTTTAATTACAGCAGTCCAAGCATTTATGACCCTGCATTGTGAATTTACTCCCTCCTGGATTCTGCCCATACTTTCACGACGTACACGCTCGCGAAATCTGGTAATAACCTTCATGGAAGACAAATCCAATGAGAAATGAACCTATGTTCTCCATGATCACGGAATTGCTTCAGATGATCCAACTATCTAGCGAAGGCTCATTCGGTGAGATCAGGCAAGAAATCCCAATTTTAGACGTCGCCATTGGTTAAACACGGAAATCTTGACGAAAAGTTATGAATTTTTTATATATTGTCAAGGAATATTTGCTTTATTCCAAATCCGGTGGAGTTGAAGAATCAACTCCACTGTAATGGTTATTTCTGAATTTGTATGAATAACGGACGAGGACGAGGTCGTATGTGGGTCATGGGAACATCCATGACCGACCCACATCAAAGTACCCAAATTGTCTTGTGGCTTGCCCTCCGTGTTGGTATAATTTCTTTTGATATTTTGGGGTGAGTAGCTATATTGAATGAGGCTTGGCCGCCATCATCTGTTCTGTTATCTGCTACAAAGAACAATAGTAGAAGGAACAGCTGTAGGAGCCCGTATGACCAAACTATGGAGACAAAGATTGAAGCCCGTCTTGGGAGTTCATTGTTGGCTGAACGATGTTGAAGGTTATTGACTTGGGCTTGCCGCATTCAATGGCATTGGCATTTTGGGGGGAAAGGGGCAAACAAAAGTTAAACACGGGGTAAAAATGAGAACTGTCGCAACTGAATTAATATGCATGTCAAATTATCGCTTATCATACGGAATCTACAAAATGTATAGTTTGTATAGATCCGACTCAAATGAGGACACTAGGGCCAAAATGTCAAGGTCATTGCATTCAGTCAAGGTCAAATTGCCTAATTTAATATCCCGATTTTATAGATTATAAGTGTCTAATTATATGTTTTCGTGTTATGACAAAATTCACAATTTTGCAACTTTTAACAGTACACATGTTAGTCTTGACCGGGCGAATCGCTGAAATAGCCGCCATTTGTTGCAAATATTGAGCATCAGACAGAATGGCTCTAAAACTATGTTTTCCATCAAAATATTTCAATTTGCCATATTTAGGAACCGTAAACCCCAAAGAATATGTCCTTCCTAATTTTTGGTGCAAACATTGGATTTTTCTCGCCTATACACTCTGTGGGAAATTGACAAATTTGCCGGCTCGGGGTTTATGACTTGCACTGGTGTGATGTCATTACTAGGCATATGTCTGGTATTCAATGAACTAAGGGGACCGTAGTAGGTATCCACCGATACCAAAATTATAAGCACTTGGGTTGCTCGTTAACGAATTCCCGAGGGGTGTGGTAACCCCCGTTGTTAAACCATGTTAGCAAAAAAGGGCCTGTGATAAGACGAGGGTTAATTTGCCCGCCGGGAACCTGGGCTAGAAGTAGCTTAGATTGAATTATCCAATAAGAATAATGAAAGCTGTCTGTAGCGAGACCTTGAAATCAGGAAGATCCTTTTGGCCTAAAAAACTGCATTTCAAGCGCGACTATATTTCCATAATACTCTCTAAGATGCAGTCATGCCCCCTCTCAACGCTCCGATATAACCAGCTATTTACTATAAACACTGCATAGCAGGTACTGTAGTGTGTGCGCTTCCGGAGAAAATTGTGAATTTTTGCACACAAGTACTTTAAGAGGCATTGATAATCCTAAATTGATGGAAGCACTTTGCCAGCCCCCTTAATGGCCGCCAGCTAGCTTGGATTTCAAGGTTATAACAGGGTCAAAAATTTAAAATGTTCTGAATGGTGTTAAAAAGCAGACCATGGTGTTTTTGTCTGGTCACAGGATTCCAAAAAGGTATAGTTTTACACTATCTATGCTTATAGTTCCGGAGTATGGGTAAAACTGTAAAATGGTGAAAAAGGTCAATTTGGTGTGTAAATGGGTCAAAGTTGCTTTGGATTCAGTTAATATTTGGTGTAAATTGTTTCCTAAGCTTAAAGGATTGAAATAAGGAATAGTTTGCCTATCTGTTATTCTTAGTTTTGTCCACGTTATCCAACAAAATAGGTCACAGGTTATTAGAATCCAATAGCTGCCATGCCATAGCTGGTTGACTTTATTCGCCATTTTTGGTAATACCAGACACGTAAGATGTCAAAACTAGTCTATATTTCATTCTATGGGCTACACCAACATTTGTAACCACATTTTCCAAAACTTGGAGCAACTGTTTAATTGTTGACCCCTGTACAAACCACAATTTCTTGTTTTTTACCATTTTGTATACCGTTTTTTACCCCATATTCCTTAACTTCAGTCACAAGGTATATAAACTATACTTTTTGGAATCCATGTAACCAGACGGAGACATCATGTTGTGCTTTTCAATATACTCGGAACATTTTAAAATTTAAAATTTACCCCTGTGTAACCTTGAAATCCAGCTGGGGCCATGAAAGGGGCGTGGCAAGTGCTTCCATCAATTTTTTTGATATCAATTGTTTTTATAAAGACTTGTTATCCAAAATTCACCATTTTATCCGATTTGCACACTCACAGACGATTGTTCACTACAGTCCCCACTACGTGCAAATCCATCGAAGGTTAGTGGTGAGAATTTAGCGGATATAGCCATGTAAAAAAAACATGCGGATTGTTTCATAGACTTCATGCACACTTGAAGTCGGGAATTTAATATTAGGAATCTACAAAGATCAAGGAACCTATTCAGATTATCGCTATAAATTGGCGAAATTGAATTCAGGAAAAGTGGGACATATGGTAAAATTGATTCAAGACTACATGCTTGTAGTTACAACTGTGTGTGTGAGCTGTACGTGTTTCCCTATGGGAAATCGCCATTGATACGATTGTTTCGGTAAACTTATGGGTCATGTCTATGCCAGCGGGAAATTCGATCGAAAATTGGCTGCCAAATTTATGCCTGTAATTTTGCTCTTTCACATACATACTGTAGATGACCATCAATTTTTACACATAAATGTTCATGTTGAAGGGACCAGGACTTCCAAAGAAATAAGTTAACCAAATAATAAAAAAATAAATTATTAAAATCACATTACAGGTATAAATATGCATAAAGCAGCTATCAATTTTACCACGAGTTTTAATCATAGCTCCCACGTGTCCAGGGAAAGTGTTAAAGTTTAAAAATCATTTGACATACCAGTACCAAGAATAGTTAAAGACAAACAAAAAGTCAATTGAGAAATTTAAGAAATCATTTAAGTCATTTCATAAGCTTGACAAGTAAAGACATTTTGGAATTTATTTGATATTTCATAAATCAATTCAGATACTTCTAAAATGATTTACATAGTTAACAAGACATTCCTGAATCACAAACAAGTCAACTAGACGAGATGTATCAACAGACATTTCAAGAGAGAGAGAGAGAGTAAAAGAGGGAAGAGAAAGAGTGGGTGAAGGATGCCAATGTCCAGTCCGATTTCAATTGGGATCTTTGTTTTGCCAAGCAAACAAAGTTGCTCCCTTAAAATTCTGAATTTTGTCATATTTGGAAATTCAACTTGTACTGCAATGAAATTGCCGTTTCATTCATCTTCTTTCTGTACTTGTTTTTTTCTTTTTTAATCGAAATCTCTATGCGTGCATGACCAGTAGAGTATAATCCAATGATTCCAATTTTACAAAATGATTTATTTAATCGGCTATTTGTTAAATATATTACCAAATCCAATGAAACCACTTGTTTTACTCATTCTGCACATTACTGTATAATTATTCACATGATTAACTCGTTATTTTCACATAAATGCTTTTATTTCGCGAATCACTATTGAAAAAAGAAAAAAAGTAAAATATAGCTATGTTTATGGCATTTCAAGATTCCGTAAAATTAAGGATTTATTTCTATCGATATCGGACAAATACCAAACTAAAGGTGAAAGTATAAAATCGCCTATTGATTCGATCCTTCTCGTTACCTCATTATGCCCAGTAGCAATGGAAGACTGCCATGCGCCTTAAACGGAAGTGACTTTTTATTAATATAATGTGTTGTTACATCAATGCAACTTGCAGCAGATAATTTGTAATTACCTTTTTAACCAACTTCTGAATCATGACTTCTCCGATAACACATTTTAACATGTGTTAACATCAAGCTTGTTCGGGGTTACTATTATAACCTGCAAAACTGTTGGCATAAACTTGTCAAATAAAAAGTATATGCTTTAGTATAAATGTTAACTAATTTTAATAGTATTTTATTGCCATTGTTTTGCTACACTATTTTGTAGCATCAACGGCAAAAAGCTGTGTATTCCTATTTAAACATCACAACTCGAAGTTCGTAGGTTTAGGTAACATTTTTTCTCCCTTTATGGATAATATTATTAATTTAATATTTTCTTGAAAGTTGTGGAAATTATGTTTTTTGAACACATAATATTCTTAACACTTAACTGCATAAGGGGGGGGGGGGCTCCCAGGGGAACATGTCTTTGTTTTTCGGCCGGCGTTTTTTAACGCTGCAACATATTTGGTTTATATTTTTTTGTATTTGTGTAACTTTTAGTTGCGCTTGCATTGGTGCAAAAAAAATTCAAATCCACCGCGTCGTTTTTGCGTTAATTAGCATGGGTCCCTAGGAGCTCCCTTATGCACTACGGAAGTGCCCAAGACAAAAATAAAAAATCTTAATAGAGTTACTGTGATTCTGATTTTCATAATGCATACACCTAGTGACACAAACAAAGTATAAAATTAATCAAAAAAATCTTGGAAAGTATAGTAGGCCATTGGTGTCATAATATTTTATATACATCATAATAGCGGTTTACAGTAGGAACCTTTGGTAAATTATACAAGTAAACCTAAAAAATATATAATGACATGAGACATTTATGTTTGTGCTTAATATGGTAAATATAGTTCATTCTTCACCAATTAAAGCAATCAGTAGAAGTCTAGGTGAATCAGTGCCGTAGAAAATGCAGAAACGAGTTAGTGTCTTTTTCGCACATTTTGACGCAAAATCAAAATCAATATTTTGCCCCTAATTTTCTTACTGAACATTTTTTTCATTTTTTATTTCTTTATTGTTGATGTCTTTGAATCCTTCTAACATGTGGTGGATTTCATCTAAAATTCCTTTAGGAAAGTGGTTATATAATGAATGGGTCCCTAGGAGCCCCCTTATGCACTAACGGAAGTTCGATCCCCTTATGCATTTAAGTGTTAATGCTGATTATTTCTCTTCATCCTTATCATACGTCATCTCTATATCTCTCTTTTATCTCTCTATATTGGTACGGCTGATATTGGGCAAATCGATGTGAAATTGACGAGCGCGGAGTACAATTGAAATTTGCTGTCCAAATGCCATTTAATTTGTGAAAACATACCAGTGTACTACCATACAATCATGAAATTACACCACTTTCTTAATATAACTAGTGCATTTTCAGACATTTCAAAGTAAGTTTTTCGGAAACCATGCAAAAAGGTAGTGCACCCAAGATTTTTTTAACCTGGTGTATAATCTTTATCATCATCAAACACAACTTGAAGTGGCAATATTCAGGTTTTTGTTTTTTTTTGCATTGTGAAATATTCCGACTTTGGCTGCATCATTCTCTAGTGATGTTAACAAGTCTTAGGCATCGCACAGTTGATCAGTCATGAGGACCATGTCATCCGCATAGTCAAGATCAGTGAGACGCTGATTTTGATGTCGACTTGATCAAAGCCTTTTTCTTGAACGGGAGGGGGGTCAAGACTTTGTCTGAGAATGTAGTCAACCACAATCACATAGAGATGTGAGGCTGTCATTGTTTTAACACAATGTTCTTGTTCTTGATGCCGAATTTCTATTCATTCTTTCCATACTTCATCTAAATATCTCTCTCTCTGAATCATGAATTACTTGATTACATATTTTAACATGACCTAACATTGTAATATTGCCTGCAAAACTTTTGTCATAAACTAATATAAAGTATATAATTTAATATCAATATCTACTATTTTTAGCGGCATTATTTATTAACATTGTTTTGCAAATAGTGTTATAGCATCAGCGGCAAATAAGAAGCTGTGCATTGCTATTTGAACATCTGAACTCGAAGTTTGTAGGTTTTGGAAACACTTTCTTCGTTTATAGATATTATTCTTAGTTTAATATTTTCTTTTAATTTCTGTACGTTATGTGCTTTTAGTACATTATGTTCTTGATGCTGATTACCTCTTATAACCTTTATCACCATCAGTTTATTTGTCTTACTTATTCATATTTTTGAATTTTCGTCATCAGCGCCATCATCTTTCGCGGCAACGACATGCCAATAGTATTTAACCCTCATTAGGCTAATGAAGGTCCTCAGTTTCGTGTTGAGTGTCTGTCCCCTACTGATTACATCAACATAGTTAAGAGGTCCGCCTCCTCTATTAGGACACAAAGATATCTAACATATTACATCAAACACAACCCGGTGTTCAGCGTGATAGCAGTGGCAAGCCAAGAGGACTCTTCGTTAAGGAGCAGTGAGTGTTATGTATAAGGAGAAGTCCTCGTTGTAAGGAGAAGTGAATCCGAGCGGTCACGATAAATGGATTTTCCTGCCAGGAAAGTAGGAGACTTGGTAGAGAAACCAGGTTCACACACAGCATATTAGGTTGTCCTTATTGTTTCAATTATTTACTACATTTCGCCATAAGTAAAAGTAATCGTCCATCATTTTCAGTTCAGACAGGTGATTAAATAAATTATCCGTCCTCAGTGAATCTCCACATCAAACTGAAGTTCAAAACTCTCCTGGGCATCATACAGCAATCCTCCAATCAGATTGCGAGCCTCATTTCAATTTCAAAACAACCCAGTGCTCGACTGGACATTTTTTTACTGCCGCGAGATCACCAAGAGATGGCGCTATACCGTATGGCCATACACAATCAGCCGGGGGTCGGCCATACCTCCTAATCTAGAATCTAGCTATTATTAAAATAGCCATAGAATCAAAATTTAACGGGAAATGTTTGCTAATTCCAGGGAATTAACATATCATGACAATGTGGAATGCCACCGTAAATGTGTTGTTTGGTTGCGTGTTTACGCCATGAGAAGTTCAGTACCTTCATGAGGAGCCTTGTGTGTGTGCCATCAAGGCAATCTTGAGGCGCTTTCTACAGTTTCCAGGTTTCGGCTTCATATTGAAGAATGTTCTCAACACAAGCTGGCTAGCTTTGCTTTGTTGACTTTGCTATGTACTTGATTGCCAGATGTTATGAAGCTTATATAGACATTACACGGGCCCAAGCTATTTGGACGCCGTATTGAATATGTGCAAAAATATACTGGCTGATCTTTCCGACGGTAAACTTTCTGAACAAACCACGTGCCTGACGATGTTCTTGGATGTCTAAGGACCATTTTATAACCACGGACCGCCTGGCCATTGCGCACATTTTGAGTTGTCTCACAACCTCCTAGGTCCAAAGGTTATGTAGATACAGCCAGTGTTCCTTCGCTCAAAGAGGGCGTGACCCCTACAAAGCGGCATGGCCATTTCAGCTATTTCGGCGTCAGTGGGCATTATGTTACCAATTTTCCTGTACCTTCAATTAGTAGATTCCTGAAGAGTTTATAGCTCTGGACATATATATTGCATACAAACCACCAAGAGCTACAAGAGTATCATGTTAAACTCGCTAGAATAGTGTCACACTCGTCTTTGTTTCGTGCAACACTGTTTTATCATGTCTATTGCTTGTGCAATATGTTTTCATATCACCCTCTAAGCAAGTATTATAAGTACTAGGCGGTCCCCGGTTTCACGATCACATAGGTTTCGCGATCACCTGGCTTGAATGACCCTCGGGTTTCGCGGTTCCTTTGACCTTGAATGACCCCCTGATGACCTTGTTTAAAATTTTTGGCATCAACAATCGGCCCGCCCACCAAGTTTCATCTGGATACACCAAAGTTTACCCATTTGACTCTTTTGACCTTGAATGATCCCCGATGACCTTGTCGTGACCTTTAAGATTTTTTGCATCAACAATCAACCCCACCCGCCAAGTTTCATGTCCATACACTAATGTTTACCCCATTTGACCTCCTTTAATCCTTGAATGATCCCTAATGACCTTGTCGTGACCTTTGAAATTTTCAGCATCAACAATCAACCCCACCCTCCAAGTTTCATGTCCATACACCAACGTTTACGCCGTTTAAACCTTCTTTGACCTTGAATAAACCTTGATGACCTTGTCGTGACCTTTAAAATTTTCGGCATCAACAATCGACCCCGCCCACCAAGTTTTCGTCTGGATACACCAAAGTTTACCCATTTGACCTCCTTTGACCTTGAATGACCTCTGATGAACTTGTCGTGACCGTTAAGATTTTTGACATCAACAATCACCCCACACTCCAAGTTTCATGTCCATACACCAATGTTTACCCTATTTGACCTCCTTTGACCTTGAATGACCCGATGACAATGTCGTGATCACCCCACCCTCCAAGTTTCATGTATATACACCAACGTTTACACCATTTGACATTTGACCTTGAATGACCCCTGGTGACCTCTGATCCACTAACCAATACAAACTCGGTATTCGGACGGTCAAGGGGCACCCACCCACCCAAGTTTCAGGAACGTGCGACCCTCGGTTTCCGAGAAAATAGACGCAGACAAATACATTCCCACCCAAAAATCAAAGAGTGTCTTATATTCCTTTAGACAATCTTTGTGTCCTATCTCCTTTTAGACACTCTTTGTCAGTAGTACTTGTTTGGATACCAAGGAGGATTAAAATAAGGAGATGACACTTGTGGACGAACGGTGGTCCCTGGGCCTTGCTTTACAGGGGGCGCTATAACGGGTTAGATTTTAAGGGGGTGGGACACAGCACTAAAAAGTCCAGATAAAACTCGGGGATAACAATACATAGGCGATAATCTTGTAGACTAGACTTAAAACGTGAAATTGGTGTTATATGAAAGCTGTGAATTTCTAAATTGCTATAACATAAGATATACGGTGAATTAAGTTATTTTTACAAAAACAAATAGTAGAGAACTACATTATTTCCAGGGGATTTCAATTGAAGGGACCCGAATTGTAGACTGCAAGTGCTGTAGCAAAATATATAACCTTGATTCATAAAAATAGATCAAATAAATCTAAAGAGAATTAAAGGAGCTAAAATTTTGATACTAAGCATACCAAATTTGACCTTGAAATAACTGAAATAGGCGCATTTGAAAAACAAAATAATTAACATTATGAAACATTCAGTGTGCAACCCCTTAAACTGGGTTGGGCCTAGGTCCAATCGAGGGCGCTATATATAGCCGAGTCTTGCAATGCGCAGTTCGTTACTGTCATGGTTACAAATGGTGAACACGTAACTCTATAACATGAGGTTAATAAATACAGGAGGGACCATAAATTTCGTTGATATGCGCGAACTTTCGTATTTTGCCATAGCCATATTGTGGGGTAAAGGAGCAAAAGACGACAGGCGCTAAGTGTCAACCCCCTGTGGATACCCTTTCCATACCTTTCGCTGGATATTCTATGGGTTTTTTGGCGATTACCCGGCTTGTGGGGCGCGTATCCGCTAACCAATCGAACTTGATCTGGCCCGGCCCACGCTTCGCCCACCCACCAAGTTTCGTGACCATACGACCCCCGGCCTTCGAGAAAATAGGCGGACAGGCTGACAGACAAACAGACAGATACACGTGGCCTATTATAATATAGATTTCAAACTCTCTATGCAGCCTCCTATATAGACATAGTGGGTACACTAGTGCATGTGGGGGCTGACATTCTTCCTGGTAGCCGTATCGCGGAACTTAAAAACCGTCAACCAACGGGAATATCGGACATCCGCATATCCAGTAGCTATATTCTTTGTTTTGTTTTGAATTTTAATTAAGGCATATAGAACTATTTTTAATCGTAATTTGGCTGGAAAATAAATCCAAGTATTGGCAGCCTTAAGTTCTGGTCTCTAAAGTAATCCAGAAGACTACAAGAAAAGTAGTATTTAACATTTCATATTTTTAATCCTAAAAAGTGTTTTTGTAATTTTTCACCCAACTGGCTGAAAAAAGGCGAAATATTGTGCTAGCGTTTTCGGGCATACCTCAAAAACCGAACGTTGCTTTTCAAAGTGTCTTTTCTGTTCTGGGTAGGATTCGCCTAGGATTCATTCAAATGAGCTATGATGTAAAAGTATTGAACAGACTTAAAATGATGTGATATGCCTACTATTAGTGACATACTAAAATTAGACGTAGGCCTTTCATAGGCTTGACCTCAACACATGATAGTTAATAGTTCCTCCTCCTCGTCTTCGATTGGTCGGATCATTTTATTTCACAATTTCCCTACATGCTGGAAATTTCCGCTTTAATTTTAATCAACGTTTCTCAATTCTTATCTAACGACACGACCAACAACTTTTTTGCTTGCGTTTTGTTTATTTAAGATGTCACTATGGTCAAGGGTTAGCCCTATCTAGGCTTGCAAAATGAAAATAGAAAATATCCGCCCCGTCGTTCACGAGATGCCGAACTTAAACGTGGCATTCAATTCTATCACTACCTCATTCAGGAATTCAAGTATTTACACTATGCAAATATAAGTCATAAAGTTTAACCGGCTGCGGTTAACAATGTTGAAAGTAAACTCACATGACTGACCTTACTTGAACAAGATTCGGATACGAAGTCCAGCATTCAGAAGAAAATGGATTAACCATATTAGCGAAATACATTTACATAGTTTTAAAAAATTTCAGAACAATTTTATAACGTTTTTTAACAAGCCATAAATAACCTGAAAAAGATGCGCTCAAATGCGATTTTCAAGGTTATGCGCGCGATGTTCTGAGAAGAACTCTTTTTGCCAAACACTATAGTTCGTAACATTACAGTGACGCTGTAGATATCCCCAATCCGACATTTTAACCATCTCAGCTGAAATAAGATGCTGCAGATTTTTAAAGCCGAGAAAGAGAGAGAGGGGGAAGGAGAGGGAGAGGGACAAAGATAAAAAAATCTTAATTTTGATGGAGTAAATTGGGGGGGCTAGATTTAAGGTTTTTAACCCTTAAGGTTTTATTGAATGGACACGCGCCTTTTTGGTACTGAAGCTACGTCACTACATGTACTGGTCACCGCATCATACCCCTATAGCAAGTCATGCTAGTCGTACGTTTGCGCCTCCGTTTTGAAAGTAGTACTATCATGATAACCAACCAATGGTTGATTCTTTTTCGTACGGCAATATTATTTGTGAATGGAATGGCTTTATTATATTCGGCGAACAATTTCATTGGTAGTACAATCTCGTCTTTGGACCCGTAACACAATTTATTTGTAGCATAATGACATCGTGGCACAAATTATGTGCTATACTAATTTACGAGACTGTTATTAACGTAGTGAACCATCGCACACTCTCACTACACAATGTCTGTGTATTTGTTATTTGAAGCCGGTATGAAGAACATGGAGACGCGGTATTTTATTAGAGCTGTGGAGAAAATCTTTGCTAATCTTAATAGCTGCCTCATAACATTATGAATTTGACAAAATCGACGATTAAGTTGTTTTTTTCATGGGCATGTCAAAGTTTCCATTAGTCATGGGAAGTCCTCGCATTAATTTATTGCTAAAATCTTCCAATTTTATCCACGCTTAATCAATTATCCTGTGACCTATTTGGTGGTTGACTGCATGCAGATAATTGCAATCCACCCTAAATCACTCCTCTTTTGGGTAATATTGACGAGTAATACGACAAAATTTACTAGAGATGTTTGTGTATTTTAATATTATTGTTGAAAAGAAAGAACAGAAGGTGATTGCGGGCGATGCACTGTCCTCTATATGAAAGAAATTCTATTTTTCAAATCCTCCTTTAAGGGAGGGGTCATTATTTACGCCAGGGGGGAATGGAGGATTTGGGGGGAGGACCCGAAAAAATTTTGTAAGAGAGAGGGGGGAACGTGAAATTTTTCATCAACGAGAGAGAGGGGAACATGAACTTTTAAATGGGGAAATCAGCATGATCAAGGGGGGAGTGTGAAATTTTTGAACGGAAGCGAGGGGGAAACGCGAAAATTTTTGCCGAAAAAAAGTTGAAATCCTCCATTCCCCCCTGGCATAAATAATAACCGCTCCCTAAGTCGCTAGGTTGAAATTGCCCGAGTCAATGTAAAAAATATTAACCAAATGGTATCATTCGTGAGATATTTACATGTCGCGAAATCTAGTAGGAATGTGTAACAAAAATTCGAGCTAAAATGCAAACTTTGCTTCATAGTATTAGTTTTATAGCCACGATTTTCCCTCTGGAACCCGTAATTCGTAATTTTGTGCATATTTAAAGTGACAGGAGGAGATTTTTTTAGGATATGAATTTCTCTCAAATTTCACTGGATCGGTTGTAGACCACCTACCGAGAACGTTTGGAAGGTTTATTTGACAAACAGGTGCAAAAGAAAACCGCAAACCTTGTTTTGAACTTGCCTGTTATCGTAATCGTTCCCCATAGAAAACCATGCTTTGACTTTCTGTCGTGCACGACAGAAACTACTATCATCTTATTACATAAAGACGGCGTATTCGGCTTATTCACTTCAGGTGTGATCTAATACATTGGTAAGCATTCCAAATATGTGAAAAACCTAGGTTCGAGAAAAATTGGGGGCGCTTCTTTCTGGAAATCTCCTCATGTCTCTTTAAAAAGAGCGGTAATTCAGTAGGGTGCCCCTTAATCACGAGTTGTGAAATGTAGGGGTTTTCTTGCACCGTCACAGAACACTTAATAACCATCACTACCAATTATTAAACAACAAAATCAACATGATCATGTAATTCACAAATACCGAAAAAGTTGACTTACAATTATGCACCAATGATATTAAAAATCATAATAGTTGAAAAGCGCTTAAAATTGTATATCTCTTATATTTTGTCAGTCGTTAGAATGTAGGTTGTCAATCATTTTGACAGAGCCTGTAAATATTTTGACCATGATAGAGACGTCTTTTATAGTTTTCACAAGTGAATATGTTTTACTGGCGTGTTTTGACTGAGCTTCACTGTGACTGAGCTTTAAAGTAAGGCAGTGGCAATGATATCTTAAGTTTTGCACCTGTATTTTCCTATTGTTAAATGTTGTTATAAAATGTTTTTTCGCTTCGAGCCTTCGACGGGAATAAAAGTTCTTAGATATATCCCACAACGATTCACAATTTAAATTGAAATCATCATCAATCTCAACATTTTAATCACTGTCATTTCACCTCCGTCAAATTGTTCACTTCTGTTACGTTCATAAACATCTTTACAATTTACGTAACCGTTTGTCACCATTTGCCTCTTCACCTCAAACACGACCGTCACTTACTCATTATTCATCCGCGTCGTCTACATCTTCATCCGCGTCGTCGTCTACATCATCATCATCATCATCCTCATCGTCGTCATCATCGTCATCATCATGCATCGCCATTGTCGTCATCATCGCATCACGCATCCTCCTCATCCCTATCCTCATTCCTCAATCTCATCTTCATCTTCTTCATCTTAATCTTCATCCTCATCATCTTCATCAGCTTTCAGTTCATACTCTTTGGTACCTCTTTTTCTCCACATTTCTCCTTTCCATTTTTTCTTTTATGGCAATGATGTTATCCTCAAAACTCCGCTGTCATGTGCCCTATGTATGCAAGGGGATTAAAATTAAATCAAAATGTAGGCAAATGTTAAAGGCACAACAAAATGTGTATTTGTGAAAAAATGAATACATAACAGGTTCAATTTGCTTAAACTCCTCAAAATGGATTTTGATATTCAGATAAATAATAAAATATCGTGTGAAGGTTGTCTTCCCGACAAAACACCAATCTGAAATGAAGGTTAAGCCCAATCAAGTTCATGTTCATGGTGAATAATAAAGTGTAAACGGCAGCTTTATCACCGTCTCGCAACTTCCCCTTTGCCACTGTCAGTATATTTTTATTATACATTCTTGATTTTGATTTACAAGCATTGGGACCCTGGTGAAGGTTGAACTTGGCTGCAAACACCGCCCAGCTTATGTCAACTAAAAACGCTAGTTGATAAAGGTCAGCTTTCTGGGTCCGGTTTTCGTGATGAAGCAGACTACCAATTTTTGCCGCCATTTTTCTAACAAAAACTGGGAAACTATGAATTGATATTGATGTAAGTTTTGTGACATCGCGAAATACAAACAATTTCTTTTCCAGGACATTTTTTTCAGTATGTGCGGCCTACATTAAATTGTAAAAATGAAACGCTGGTCGAAGTATGATCTGTAGACAATGTCAAATTGCAAGCAATATTGACCTAAGTCGCGGCATGTATGAGAGTTCAAGCTCTTCTTGGGGAGCGGCCGGCACGGCAGCGTTACTTGGATTAATATTCAACCAGGCCTATAGATAGTGTCTCATCAAGTGCGACAGCAAGACAAGATAAGCCAGGTTGGGTAGTACGTCCTCAACTCAGGTCATGATCATTTAGGATTATGTAAGAGAATGGAGAAGACTGGTCCTAATCATCTCTCTCTAATGTCAGCACATCAAAGCGGGTCACTGGGAAAGACGCTCGTATGGACATGAAGAAACTCCTGTGCAGACACGAGGAGTCTGACCGCCACTGAGTCAGTACTGCTAACTATGTGCACGATTTACATTGAAGCCAGGTAAATTATTTTTATTTCCATTATTTTCCGCGCGTACTCTTTAACTACCGACAATGAAAACCAGCCAAGCTGACTCACGTTTGACGTATCGTAGCGGCTGTGATGTCCAGCCATTTCGGCGCATAGGCCCTGTCGAAATATCATGTATAAATCAAAAATATTACTTAGCCATAACTGTTACATTTTCAACAGTTCACTCGAGCTCAAAAACAAATTGCGTTTTTTAATACCAGTTGAATATTATCAGCATAATGTCATGACGTGGTTCCCCGGCACAAACCCGAGACTTCTTCACCCATGACGACAGAATGAACTGGTGGCGTGATCTGCTGTATTGATTCTAGTAATAAAGTCATGTGTGGGGAAAAGTCGTACTACACGTGTTTCATAACATTTTAGTATAATCATGCAAAATATCACTCTAAACGAAAACATACGATGTTTATTCCATTTTTGTACACCAAAATTTGTTCCACAGTTTTGTTGATTGCTTGAATGGAATATGAGTGCATATTTTCATATCACGAATAAGTACTTTCAATTCAGTTTCGTGTATGAGGAAAGAAGTACATTTTATAATATTGAATTTATTTTTAATCACACAATGTGATAAAACTAAAAGGTGCAATTTTATTTTAATGTAATTTGGAAATTTACCGATCGTGGATATGCTTGCTTTGCTTCGAATAATATTCTTGGGACGATTCCGGGGGACGATTGTAATGTTACTCATTAGTTGAACTGATCAATATATTTCAATATTTGATAGAAAGTTCTATACATAATTGGGATACAATTATATACGTTGAGTCAATCATTCAGTTTACGTTGAGTCAATCATTCAGTATGTCATGTAGTGGTGAAAACGTTAAAAAAAACCTTGCTGTGCCTTCTGATATGGCGAAGGTGTACTTTGTTTTGAAACTTTATTTTTTTTAGATTGTGCATTAAAATAAGCCTACGTTTATTTTGTGTCTATTTTGATATCTGACTGAGGTATTATCTTACGTTTCTGAAAATGATAATCAAAAAGTAGCTACGTGTTTAGCTAATTATCATTGCTCTTTCCACTAAAACTGAAATGCTTTCAGAAATACTTTTGGGTTTGTCTACACATTAACATGTAGGGCAAATTCTCCATTATTGTTATCCTTTCTTCAATATATCTGCCTGTGATTGTTGTTCACACTATGGCTTGAATAAGTTCATGCAGTACTGAGTTACAACATTTCGGAAAACCTCTTTGGATTTTAGGTATAAATAACGAGCTAATTAGGCACACTAGCAGGAATCAGTGTATTAAAATGTGTAATCTGTGTAAATGGAGCGTAATGGCAAAACCTCGAAAATATCGCCTGTATAAATGAAGGATACTCATTACTCCAAATGCTCAAAATTCTAATTTTGCCATAACATAAATAGAAAACAATTTTCCAAGCGTTTCATGCACTGTGAACATGTTCACGGTCAACAAGTATCTCAAAAGACTTCAAAATAATAAAAGTGGTAGTCACATGTAATACGCTAAAAATGCAATGAATTTTTATGTATACATAAACTCTCTCACTGTTCAGGTTGCTTGACTTTTTGATGAAAGGCTGTAAGAGCGTTACCTTAAATTAGGACAAATAACTCATGGAATGGGTCAGGGTGATTGGTTTAGAATAGGACGATCCCAGGGTTTACCCATCAACCGTGAAAACGTAGGTCATGAACCCACGGTCGGTGTTTGCGTGGAGATATGAATAACAATTTGAAATTTTAGCAAAAACAACCATGCAGATACCAGCTATTTTACAGATTGGATTCACTATAGGCCTATAATGGTAGGATTTCAATACAGAGGGAAAATAACTGTTAATATAAATGTACCCACAAATAAACTTAGCATGGCATGCCACAAGTTCTAAAGTGTAAGTATGCCACAAGGTTCTGAAGTGGGCATAAACGAGCACATGTATGTACATGTGTATGTTCGATTTGCCACAATGTGTCATTATGCATCGCTCTTAACACATGGCTATCATCAAAATGTTAGATTGTTACTGGTAGACTACCATACATACTGGAAGTACAATTATTTAATGTTTAAAAACACGGTTTTGCATTATAGCTAACAACAACGTCCTTGAAAATCTATGAAAATAGTAGGCATACATGTAGGCCAGAGGGTGTTTTGAATCAATCCCATAATGCATAGCAATGTGCCTATACCGTACTGTACTAAACACATGTCAGTACTTAGGGATAAAAAGTGTTCCAAAAGTTTAAGAACCACAAGACATTTCATAATCATGCAAAAAATCCCTAAGTACTAAAGCTTTGTGGGCTAAAATGAGCGTGAAAGTCAGGGTTTTTATGTGTTAAGATTAGGATTTTTGTATGATCACATGACCCTATTGAGGTGAAATTTCCCAAAACTGGTGCATTGTGGGATTGACTCAAAACACCCTCTGCATGTAGGCCTACACTGTAGTCTAATTTGTACTAGAAGGCTATGCCCCTGCAAAGGATTTCGTCATTGTTAGGAGACACTATAGCATGATAAGAGTTAGGTTTCCTTAAGGTTACAACCTACTGAAATTCCTTTGTCAGGGTTGTCAACCGAATATGATTGATAGCATTGTCTGGGTTACACATTTCACCTTTAAAAATAGGTTAATGACACAAACTGTCTTTATTGGTCAGAACCATATAGCGCAATTAAAGGACAAATTATTTTGAGTAACAACGAAACAGCACTTTAAATTTTAAATTCTTTACCAATTCACACGTAACTGTAGTCTGTTATTGTGCATTGTTTTACAAGAGTGGTACAGTATACTTTGATTCGTATCTAAGTCTTGATCCAAGTCATTAAAATTTATCGACATAATTTTTTTGTCAAAATATTATTTTATTCATTTAAATAATTTAAACACCAATCTTGGAAACAAATGTTTCAGTCCAAGGAGCCAAAATCATCGCGTGGTGATCGTGACGCTGCGTAAATTGCATTTGCGTACAAACGCGACAAGCGTGACGCGGTATAAATGCACCGTTATATGTGTTATTCGATTACATTGCGTAATTGCTGCACGCATTATCCGTCCATTACCCAGTATTGGTCCCCAGGGGACAAATCAAATTTCTTGTTTAACGACAAACCACGCCCACTAAATAAGAACGTATTTTACAAGCTTCCCATTTCAAAATGACCCTGTATGGTTAAGTAGGCCAATCCACACTGTAGGCCTAGTATGTATGTATGTATGTATGTATGTATGTATGTATGTATGTATGTATGTATGTATGTATGTATGTATGTATGTATGTATGTATGTATGTATGTATGTATGTATGTATGTATGTATGTATGTATGTATGTATGTATGTATGTATGTATGTATGTATGTATGTATGTATGTATGTATGTATGTATGTATGTATGTATGTATGTATGTATGTATGTATGTATGTATGTATGTATGTATGTATGTATGTATGTATGTATGTATGTATGTATGTATGTATGTATGTATGTATGTATGTATGTATGTATGTATGTATGTATGTATGTATGTATGTATGTATGTATGTATGTATGTATGTATGTATGTATGTATGTATGTATGTATGTATGTATGTATGTATGTATGTATGTATGTATGTATGTATGTATGTATGTATGTATGTATGTATGTATGTATGTATGTATGTATGTATGTATGTATGTATGTATGTATGTATGTATGTATGTATGTCTGTATGTATGTATGTATGTATGTATGTATGTGTGTGTGTATGTATGTATGTATGTATGTATGTATGTATGTATGTATGTATGTATGTATGTATGTATGTATGTATGTATGTATGTATGTATGTATGTATGTATGTATGTATGTATGTATGTATGTATGTATGTATGTATGTATGTATGTATGTATGTATGTATGTATGTATGTATGTATGTATGTATGTATGTATGTATGTATGTATGTATGTATGTATGTATGTATGTATGTATGTATGTATGTATGTATGTATGTATGTATGTATGTATGTATGTATGTATGTATGTATGTATGTATGTATGTATGTATGTATGTATGTATGTATGTATGTATGTATGTATGTATGTATGTATGTATGTATGTATGTATGTATGTATGTATGTATGTATGTATGTATGTATGTATGTATGTATGTATGTATGTATGTATGTATGTATGTATGTATGTATGTATGTATGTATGTATGTATGTATGTATGTATGTATGTATGTATGTATGTATGTATGTATGTATGTATGTATGTATGTATGTATGTATGTATGTATGTATGTATGTATGTATGTATGTATGTATGTATGTATGTATGTATGTATGTATGTATGTATGTATGTATGTATGTATGTATGTATGTATGTATGTATGTATGTATGTATGTATGTATGTATGTATGTATGTATGTATGTATGTATGTATGTATGTATGTATGTATGTATGTATGTATGTATGTATGTATGTATGTATGTATGTATGTATGTATGTATGTATGTATGTATGTATGTCTGCATGTGTGTGTATGTGTGTGTGCATGTATGTTTGTGTGTATGTATGAATGTGAGTGTGTGATTTTATGTATGTATAAGTTGAAATAAGCTATTAACGAGACATATGGTAATGTTAAGTATTTTGCTGATTTGAATGCATTGTAGGCCTAAACTACGAATAGTATGATAAGGGAGCTCAAATTTCTCTGCATGATATTACTAGACCCATGCAATGCCAAGCTTGAATACAGAAACATTTGTAAACTTAACTGTTTGTAGGGATTTGGATTGAAGGATTTTTTACATGAATAGACATTAATTTCACCGCAGAAGAGTTGAAATGGCCAATTTTTCTCTTAGCTCATAAGATACTGCCTTAGGGATCTTATTTGACCTAGTTTGGTTACACTTTGACATAAGCCTCCAAGTCTAAAATAAAACAGCTACCCAGAGAGCTGAAAAGTTCTGTAATGATATTATCAACATAGGAAGGACAAGCAATTTTCTGGTCAGATTAATCATGTATACTTTTAATTCACATTTCAGATTAAAGCAGGAGTAGAGGTGACCAGAGATCTCAAGACATTATGAAGAAAACAAGATAAGCTGGAAGATTAGAAGAGGTTGTCTCTCCTAAGTTCGCTTCAGAAAAGACATTTTTCCTGGCCGACACAAACCCTGTAGATCCGAATTTGTGCAGCTGAATATCTCGTCGCAGATTTGGATCTCAGGGTATCTGTAGACCAGGAACGAGCAACGATTCAAACACGGCACTGGGACGACAAACCAACCAAGATGACCAGACACGAGCTTGATTGAAAGTTTATTCGTACCTATTTATGTGATTATTGCATTGTATTTTTGGAGCGGTAACATTTTAAAGACACTTTTACATACAGGTGCATCAAACCGTCATAATTCTGCAGCCTGTATTAAAAAGATTAGTTACTATTACCATTAATATCCATTCTTTATGAATGTTCTTGTAATTTATGAATAAATAGGAAATAAATTTACAGAAAATTTTCACATGTGTACCATTACATTACAAAAGGTCATAAAGTGGAAACCAAATTTTGATTTATATTTCATTTTACTGGAATCACGAGAATATAAGAAAGTTATCTTTTTGATGCAGCGTATAGTAATAGTTATTTGATATCATTGAACATATGCTCAAAATATTTATATCAAGTATGCGATCTCCTTTAAGTTACTGTAATCATATTCATCGTGTTCATGTAAACCACCATATTTCTTCCGTGCTATTCAGTAATTATATGTTATGAGGAGATGGTGGGTTGGTTCAAGAGTTCATAACTGTGTAAGCAGTACGGAATGGTGATTGTGGCATGTGTATGTATTATTTTATGATAAATGTCACCTGGTTTAGAGCAAATATGAACATCGCTACATGACCATTAATGACGTTCCACGTAGTGTTACTAAGTAATTTAAATATCTTATCAAGTGTTTTCCATTTTTTAAAGGTAAAACTATTAGTAAATGAAAATCTAATTAACAGTGTGTTAATTGCTTGATAGAGAAAAGTGCAAATTATCAGCACGGAGTTTTGCGTTACTCCAAGCATGCGAATATGATAACAAAATATAAATATTGCTCAATTAATGTTTTAAACCGGTATGAATTTACGACATTTGTTCAAACTCTCCTTGTCGAAAAAAAATGTAAAAATCCATACAATTACTATTGTAGATTATGTACTTGGCACATGAACGTGTAATTGTAATAAATTAATTACGGTAGTTTGTACTTGAGCGCCAAATGTATAATTACGATCATACCTTTAGTTGTGAAATGGGTCTATACATTCATTCACTATGAGCTAGTAAAATCTCATTCCTTTGGCACAGTTCAGTAGCTTTCATTCACCAATGTATTTAGAAACTAATCCTGTGTTTTTTTTGGTATGATATATGAGACCCCATCACCCCAAGTCCCGTTTTCATATCATAATGTTACAAGTATAACCCACTGATGTGTGTCCTTGGTGGATGAGTATTTTGTAACTCATAGTGATTGCACAGTCAATATGGTTTTGTGTCTCACGTTGTTGTGATTATAATCGTGGTTTTGTTTGCATTACTTTTAACATATAAGGGTTCATTGAACCGACGAACAGAGTGCTCGGAGCGCATCATGGTATCCAATAATGCATTGCGCTTGCAACGGGTGCCTAATGTAGAATTAAATTGCCAGTGATTTAGATAGTATAGACCGTATTCAATAGCCAGCCATGTTGGTGGACAAGATAGACGTATTCCAGTACTACAACAATACATTCACCTGTCAATGTCCCTGTTGCAATCGCTACAATGGATCGATTGACAGCTTAATGTTTGTAGTCCTGGAATGTTATTCAATCTTGTCCACCAACATGTCTGGTGGCGTGACGTCATATTGAATACGGTCTAATAGATAGTGATACATTATTTTTCAGAGAACCGTTTTAATAATGTATATGTTTCCATTGCTTTTATAAATAACTGTTGATAGAAATATGTGCTTAAAATAACATTTTCAAACACACATTTGTATCTTCTTCCAACTAACTTGAATAGAGAGTAATGCAGGATTATAACGTTCCCTAGTTGTAAAAAAATGTAAAATGTCCTTAGCAAATTCGCTTACAAGTGCAAAGACGGATGGCATTTTTTTACCCTCTTACATTTACAATTAAGTATCAATGTACATATACTCTAGTCTGTGTATGAGACTCTAAACAACTGAGCTCGACCCCTCCTGATCCAGGTTGGTGGATGCACTGTATATGATCATGATAAATAGCCTAACAATTTTCAGCGACAGATACGGTGAAATGCTGAAAGTGTGGAGTTGAGAACACTGCTGACAGAACTGTCATCAATATATGTTTTAAATTGTTTGGGATGTGAATACATTCATTCCACTAGAGAGATAAATCGAAATGATATAAATTCAATTGCCGCAGTATTGATAAGATTAGGTCCTATTATACAGGCGTGAATATTCGTAAAAAATCATGAATACTACTCAAGTACAAAATCATACTTATATTTTTAGTTAGCGTGCCTAACCTCGTACTCACTGGTCGAGTTATTTATTGTATCATGCTAGCTGGTTGTATTACACTGTCTTGCCAGAAAAAGAAGGGATTTGCACAACTTATAAACAGAAAGGAGTCCGATTAGAAAACCTGAAAAAGTGGTTACGTATTGGTTTAAACTAATTGGTATATATTGTATCAACTGGTCAAAAATGGGGAAAAATTACAACCATTTAAAAAAATCAAGTGGTCTAACTGACAAAATTGTAAACACATCTGATTTTTTACTTGTACTGTGTCATAGAACACATATACAAAAAAGTAGAAAAATGTAGAAAGGGATGCCTTGAAATCATCGGTCAATTATTAGGGGTAAACAATTAAAAGTCATCCTTCAAACCTAAATTTAAGACCACAATGTTTGTTACGTGGTGACAGGATTAAATAAATGTATATAGTTTGCCATACTTCTGTCATCGGTATGGAGTTATAGAAAATAGAGTAAGGTCAATATGGCCTATTGTCTTTGTTAGTAAAGGGATCAAACAGAAAAGTTTATATTACATCACAAAGTGCACAAACTTACTTGTTTTGTCACATAGATTTACACATAGTTTCCAACCCTAATGTAATTTTTACATTGTCATTGTTTCTAATGACCTTGAACTTTCTTTACCCACCCAAATCTTAAAAACCGAATATCGTACATATCCCCAACTATACCCTACCTTTTTTTGAACCCTCGTGACTTGAGGACCAGTTTGATAATTAGTTTCTTCAACATATGTATTTTAAACTTTGAATCTGTAGTGTGAAAGACAATGGGATATATGAACCTTTACCTATTTTCTAATTTATTTCATAAACCTAGAGTTATGTGAAACAAACAAGATGCATACTTTTCAAGTTCATTTAAACTCATTTTGAATTTTTACCCAGTTAAATTAAACGTTGACGCCTGGCCCTATTTTAAAAATTTTCCATGACCTATATACGTTTTACATTTTGAATAAGTTATTTTCTAGCCTTAATGAGCATGAGGCAAAAAAACCATAATGAGCATGAGGTAAAAATATTTCTGTTGCTACTTTGTCAAGGTCAAAATTCGGAACTAAATAGCAGAAAAAAAAATTAGCTGGCGGGACAGGTCCATTCTAAAAACAAGAAAGCGTTGCACAATGGTTGTAATATCAGCCTGAGGATCAATAAATGTTATGCTATTGCCTCTAATTCCAATTTATTTGAAAAAATGCAGCATTTCTGATTGGTCAGTTTACTGCCAATATTCTACAATAATGGGTCGCAAATGTATGTTCTTATTGAATCAAGCCGTATAGAAATAAAAGGGTTTGCAGATCATCTATGCGATCATAATGTATTCTGGCCAGAAAAAAACTTAAAAATAATGAGCTCGGCTGTGACTCGCCCAGTACTATAAAATGATACGCCTCACCCTTATATTTACTTGTTACACGAATGGGTGCATCCAGTATCCACACCGTAAACAGTGAAAATACTGGGTTTATTATTCAGTCCTCAGGGATATAATCAAGAATCTATACCATGTCAGAGGTGTTTTGAACCAATCCCATAGGCATTGCATTGTGCCTATATACTGTACTTTACAAAATGCATATCAGTACTTAGGGGAAAAGTGTTAGAGGCGGTTAGAGGATATGGAACGATAGTTGTCAAAAATTCGATACACCTAGTTATCGACGCCGATAAACTAGGTTTTTTCGCCGATTATTCCTAGATTATCGAATTGATAAAAACCTAGTTTTCAACAACAACCCCTAATATTGGTTGATAAACTAGGTATCAAACCGAAATTTGAATAAACAGACTTTATGGAATTGAAAACTAGGTTTATCAAAAAAAAAACCTTGCTATCGGTCGATATTCAGGGTTTTGAAAACCAGGACCAACAAAATCGAAAAACTAGGTTTATCTCCAAATTCGATAAACCAGGATAATCAAATCGAATAACTAGGTTTATCAAAATTCGAATAACCAGGATAATCAAAAAATTTCGATAAACCAGGATACTCAAATCGAAAAACTAGGTTTATCAAATTCGAATAAACCAGGATAATCAGATCGAAAAACTCGGTTAGCAAACTCGATAAAACCCGGATATCAAATCGAAAAACTAGGTTAATCAATTCGATAAACCAGGATAAGCAATCGAAAAACTAGGTTAATCAAATTCGTATAACCAGGATAATCAAACGAAAAACTAGTGTTTATCAAATTCGATAAACCAGGGAATAACAAATTCGATAAACCAGATAATCAAATCGAAAAACTAGGTTTATCAAATTCATAAACCAGGCTAATCAAACGAAAAATAGGTTATCAAATTCGATAAACCCAGGATCATCAAATCGAAAAACTAGGTTTATCAACTTCGATAAACCAGGGAAATCAAATCGAAAAACTAGATCATCAAAAAACCTGTGATATCCGTCGATATTCAGAGTTCTGATAAACCAGGATTATCAAATTTGATAATCCTGGTTTATCGAATTGAAAATCTAGGTTTATCAAACCGAAAAACCATGTTTATCAACAAACCTACAATATTGTTCGAAAATCTTGGTTTATCACTCGATATCGTGGGTTTTTTGATAAACCTAGTTTTTCGATTCGATAAACCTAGTTTTTCAATTCGATAAAGTAGGTTTATCAAATTTCGGTTGATAAACTAAGTTTATCAACCGATATTAGGGGTTGTTGTTGAAAAACTAGGATTATCAATTCGATAATCTAGGATAATCGGCGAAAAACCTAGTTTATCGTCGATAAACTGGGTTTATCGGATTTTTGGACAACTATCGTTCCATAAGAGGACCACAAAACATTCCATGGTCATGCTAAAAATTCCCTAAGTTCTAACACTTTGGGGGTTAAAGTGAGTATGAAAGTCAGGGTTTTTATGTGTTAAAGGGGCATTTCGTGATCAACAACCTCGTCCCCCCGACTTACCTGAAAAAAGTTTAGATTTTTTTATCATCTGAACCGTTAGCCTTAGTAATCCATGTGTACCAAATATTACGTGAAAATTCGGTCGTATTTGTAAGAAATTCGCGATTTTGTATTTTCTGTCCGTAAACGGACATAAATTACAGCACAGTGGCCTATGGTACCGTGGGAAACGAAGAATTGCTCATAACACAAAACCGCAAGATCGGAATCAACTCAAATTTTGTGAATAAGCTTTTCTCAAGGATATCTAGCGAACCATGAATAAAACTGAAGGTGCTGGAATCACGAAATGCACCTTTAAGAATAGTATTTTGGTTTGATCACATGACCCATTGAGGTGAAATTTCCCAAAACTGGTGCATTGTGGGATTGACTCAATACACCCTCTGATACCATGTATACTGACCTGCTGATATCACAATAATGGCCCCTCTCCGTCAGGTGCATGTTTATTGTGATTTTTTGCCCTAATACTATAGTGACAATACTGGATAAGCCAGTTCATGTCCTCAGTGATATGATCAAGAATTCCTCTACTGATTTACTCTGGCTAGTTTGCTCCAAATTTTATTTATTTTGTTGCATTTAATGTTAGATATAGCACTCATTTATCAATTGCCCCCTTTAATGTCAGATACAGCACCCATCCATTCCAAAACATGGTCTTGCAGTGTTAATTACTTCATGAAAATGTAGTTCTTAAATGCTGCAGCCGGCAGGCCGGTAGGCGGAGAGGGGGTGTAGTTGCACCACCTAAATTTCAAAGAGGGGGAAAAAATCCACCTTTTCCCGATTTGTTTGTATGTTTTTTGATAAAAAGGTCCAAAATTTAGAGAAACTTTGACAAGAAAGTCAACTTTTTGGTGATGGATGTTCAAAAAGTAAAAAAAAAAAAAAACGACCGAGGGGGGAGTGAGGTACTGCATGCCCACAATAAATCCTGCGTACAGCCCTGGCAAATGGTGCCCTTAGGGGGCGGGTCTAGACAAAGATTACACAGCGGTCAAATTTTTAAATATATCCCATCATGTTGAAAAGTATACCACGTTACTTGTCTAATAAGGATTAAAAAAAAGAAAACATTTGTACTATCTATAACCTGAAGTCTTAATTGGTGTTACAGGTTAAAACAGTAAAAATCAATCAAAAGGGTTGATATCGGTTGTACAGTGGTCTTATTTTAAAGTTGCTCTAATTTGGATAAAAATGGTGCAAATTATTATTGGTGCAATATGGGGATCATAGGATTAAATTAAGAATAGTTTCGATTGTCTCAATGCTTAGTTACCAAAAATACTGTCAAAGCATGTGTTTTGGTCAAAATCTGAAGTCCACTATCGCAACTGGAGGTAAACTAATTCCAGTATTCCAGCTTTCATTAGAATTTTACTGTAATTTGGAGATCTGATTCACGAGTTATGGCCAACTATCTGAGACACTTGAAACAACCCTCGGTCAAGTTTCTGCTATCCCGATACCAACACAGTTACGTTAACATTTGCCATTGAAAATCAACTCCAGGACATTCTTTATTGAAGATTAAAAAAAATAAGAAATATGTGTAAAGTGCCACTCGTTGTCTATAAGATATTAAGTTTAGAATGTCACAATAGGCAATACAATACAAGTAACATTTGGAAATTCAATTCCAAACAGCCTTTCTCCAGGTTCCAGCATAAGGTAGAACCATAAAAACACACTGCTGAAGAGTAAACTGAGGCAAGTTTGAACACCAATTAGTATTTCCTTTTTTTTATACATGTGTCTTCATTATGTTCCTTTCTGGCATTTGGAGGCAGTAGGAAATGGGGGAGGGGATATCGGCCCTCCTTATCAGAGCGTTTCCCCCACATTACATTTGTCCCCCCAGCTGAGCCTCATGGCTTGCCCTGGAAATGTTCTCAGTAAAATTCCCAAACTTTAATGAATTTCATGATTTTGTCAGGCTATACATAAATTGGGAAGGGAACAACGTTTCACCGTGTGGAAGGAGAGGCGGAACCCCGCAGAAAATAATATTAGAGTTGTCTTGCCCCAACGCCAAGGAGAGAGATGGGCATTTCGGTCAGGGAGCTTATAGTCTAGCAGATTACTAGGTTCCAGTGTTATTTATTGTATTGTGTACTTCTGGCCTTATACTTCTATAAGTATTGTATGTGTGTAACATATATGTTGCTGCATGTTGATCATCTTCCCTTTTTTCCAATCATTTTGTGATTATTTTTTCCAATAATTTTTTGTATTTTGTATGTGTGTGTGTGTGTTGTTTTTGATAATAAAAGCATAGAACATTTAGTTCTATGGAAAAGATAAAACAAGTTCCAATGCACCCCCTTAAAATTGAATTCTAACATGCTTTTAAGCACCCCTATGACATTTGTTTAAATTTATTTTATTTGAGTTTGTGAAGTAGGTGCAAAAATATGCACACCCCTTTCATTGCCGATAGCATAGGCGTAAATCCATTTTGATGAGGAGAGATGGTCAATACGATCATCCCCCAATGTTGAAGCCCGTTCATGAGTTTTTTTTACCAAAATAACTTCATATTTACCATAATAGTTTAAAAATGGCCAATTTTCTCGCCCTTCGCGCGCATTTTGTCCTAATCTACAATTCATTTAACGATTTTAGGTTCTAAACGGCATTTTTGTGCTCGCTTCGCGCGCACATGTGCTGGTAACGGATCTTGTGAGCAAACCCCGTTTCATTCATAAATTTTCATCAATCCCATCCCCCAATTTACGCCACTGGCCGATAGCCGTCGACGTCATTATATAATTTATATTGTGTTGAAAATTTAGGGACATGCTGTATTGTTATGATATATTATACTCTTTTCTTACAAGGTAGATTTTTTTTCTGACACACACCCTGTAATTGATATTCACAAAGGTGTTCTATATGACAAGGAAGCTAATTGGATAATCACTGTGTAATGATGATTTATTAATGTATGGCAAAAAGCTAAATTTCGTACGCGGTTTAGAGCAGTACTTTGTTTTAATTTTAAGCATTTGTTGAAGTTTTATATTTTGATTTTTGCATGTTAGTTAAATTCAGCCGTTGTTTGGCGAAAAAAAAATTTTGCACCCCCCCAAAAAAAATGGTTTTCGAACTAGAAATCTTACTCCACGTCGAGATCAGAAATTGACCTGATATCGTCACAATTGAACAAAACTGTCAAACCGTCAATGCTTGCACAGATGCAGGGGCGCATACTGAGCAAACTCAAGCGCACTGGGCGCAAATAGGACGAAAGTTGTACATTTGTATTTTAGTCTATAACCTAATATTCACCATACAGCAAAATAATGTTAATTTGTTTTTAATTAAATGATTTTCCAGAAGTTGTTCCGTATAAACAATCGACAATTTTCAAGGAAGAAAAAGAAGAACAGCAAAATTATTTTTACATGCGCACTAATGTGATGGGCAAAGGTCAAAGTTAAACTGAGGCAGCATTCAATACACGAAGAAAAAAAACCTTGTCTTGAGAGCCATTAAACTGCTATTTGACATATTATTTGACATATTATCAATTACTAGACATTAGTATCGGCGGAATTACTCCAATGGGTGTATCTGACGACAAATTCGGTCCCTAGATTTTTAATACGATATTGTGTTTTCGAAAGTTATTTCACAACTGTTTGTGCCTTCTACAAAGGCCTACGGACGGATTCGCCTTCTTGGCTCTACTTCAATGATAAGCAAGTCTAACATCATGCGCAATTTACTGTTTGTTTAACATTAATGATTTATATTCTGGCAAATTTGAGCACTGCCAAAATGTAGGTTTTGTCTACATTTAACCCTGCCTTATTTTATCGATAGTAGGCCTATAAGCATGCACTTGTCTATATCTCAGCCCTGGTGTTTATTCAATTTTTCGTAGCCAATTTGGAGTAAGTGGAGGTAAATGTTTAATTACGTAAGTTAATGGCGAATGTCCAAAGGAATTAATTAAAACATTGGCATATGGTCAATTTTAGACCGTAATGTAATACGTTAATTAGCGGTTAATGTCTATATATTTTAAGCCTCGAGTGCATTGGCAAAAAATCAATGCACGCGCGCTCAGTTAGACGACGAATAAGGGCACAAGCCCCGCAGGGGCACGTGCCCTTATGAGTCTGATCAAACTGACGCAAGTGCATTGATTTTTGCCAATGCACGAGAAACTAAAAATATACAGACATTAACCTAATTCATAAACGTTATTAAACACACATCGAAATATGTCATGAAATCCAATGTAGTAAAGTTTCTAACGAAAAAATACATTCGTCCACAAAATGAATCAATCCAAATTCTAGCGTAAACGTTATAAGCGTACCACGTACTCTCATTAACATATGAACCGTGCAATGACAAATATCAATGCATGATTTTTGTCCAATCACATTTGTCCAATCACATTTCTTCTCATATAATAAACGTTTATGAAGACTATTAAAAACACATTTAATGTTTGACTCTCTTAATATAACAAATTCCAGTCCTAATATCTTACACTAAAAACTCGTGTCACTTTTTGATCGGCAATTTGTGTCAAACACAGTAAAGACTTCAATGATTAAAAAGGATGGCCAAGTATACAAAACTTATGCACCTTTTTCATTAAGGAATTAGAATTAGCATTCATTCAAAGAAAGAAAGATAAACAAACATATAGGTTACTACTAAAATGACAGTCGAATTAACCCTAAACAAGACAAAACAAACGCCAAAATAGAAAATATTGACTATTATTGTATTTTGTACACTCCATAATCAAGGCAAATTTTGGCTGAAATGAAAACCTACCTATTGTTTAGAGATTAAAACTTGAGGGGGAGGGTCCATGTGGACCCAACATTTTGTTTTTCGCGCGCCATTTTAACAATAAATTATTGTTTCCCAAAGTTTTATGTAATTGCCTAAATATCAGTTGCGCATAATCAAAAATTAAAATCGGCCATGGCGTAATTATGCTAATTAGCATATTAAAGCATTTTGGTGGCCCTGCGCTATTCAACGTTTGTTTTGCTCCTTAAATCGCAGTGGAGAATCTTTTTCTTTTTTTTTATTTCAGCAATGTAAATGTATTTATGTTTTCTTATTATGAGCCTAATTTTGTGGAAAAAGTCCTTTGGGAAAGTGGTTTTCATTTTTTTGCCGGGAGAATTTAGTACACGTCATGAAAATAGTGTTTTGGACCGCCATTTTGAATCGGTAGAACCGATTTTCACATTTTCCCTGTTACGTGGTCGTGTTGATGTACCAATCATCAATAACCAGAGTTTTGGTAAAACAATTCCAACGGCGAAGTTATTTTTAGAGCGTGGAGGGGTCCACATGAGCCCTGAGGCTTATACGCCAACGGGGGTACACAATACCTTATACACTTAAGTGTTAAACATTCTCAACATTAAAACAAATTATAGATCCCGCCAATCTCACAATGAAATAGTAAATTTCACTTTACTAATTTAACACTACACAATATTATGTATGGCAAATAATCTGTTAATTTTTGCCGTATACGATAACATATAGAAAGAAAATGGCTTTCAAATTTAAATTTACAACACCTTGTTACAATAACTGGCATAAGTACTTTATACCCTTCACACCTATTCTGTATCATGTGTTTAATTCCGCTAACGGCACAGTTAACAGAATAAGATACACGATACAGAGTAATGTAATTCTGTCAACTAAATGTTTAAGCAAACTTAAAAACTTTTGGGATAACCGATAACTGTAATATACAAGCTGAACCATTGGATCTCGAACCAGGGGTCATGCCCCAGGTTGATCGCTGATGACCTCGAAATGACCTTCCAATTTTTTTTTGCATCCAATTGTTAACTAAACCCGTCTAGTTTCATGTCCATAAAATATTTTGTCTGATTTGACTTTAGACGAATTTATTGTATTTGTTTAAATCGTACTGCAAAATGTACAGCAGTAGGTTTCCAGATTAGCTGTACGACGTTTTACTGTAAAATACTTTTGTATTAATAAATTATTTAAATTCATCCTTTTAGGAGTGTGACTTGGTGTGTTTCCAGCATGACCTGACTACGAGAGATACACGGACTACAAAACAGTGTTTCGTGGGACAAAACGACCAATAAACGACTGACTTGAATTGGGACTTAATAAAATGCACTCGATTGGTCTACCTTATATTATTTTAAATATGTGAAGGACATACTGAAGAATATTATGTAAATCTTTAAAATGAACAATTCAATCATTCAAAATGGGCTCAATAAAGACTGTTGTTCAGGGTATAAATACAAGCTTATCCATAGATAACGCACGCGGTAGTTTTTGATTTTGACCACCACCCATGCTCCAGGAGCAGGTCTCCCTCACTAACCTCAAAGGGCAATCTTATTATTGGGTTTTCTTATCTTTTTGGGACTTATAATTTTTCCCTCTAACCTGAAAAAATAATGAAAATGTTATATATTTTAAAAGAAACAGTAGCGAGATTCGAACCCGAGACCACTGTATCATGAGGTCAGCTACCTAGGCCTAACCTCAAGACCAGCGAGGATTGGTGTGCCAAATTTGCAATTCTAATCCTTGATAACATTTACGGAATAAATCGCTACTGCTATCATGGCTATTGTGGTCAGCAATCAATATAATGAATATCTCTGCTCTGGAACAGTTGCCACAACCATGCTCCAGGAGTATGAGTGGTGGTCAAATCTCACACTTGCATAGATGAACATTATTAACGTTGCTATAACTACATCTATGTCATCCTGACAAAATAGCCAGCCAGTGCGTAAAGATGAATAGAGTATTCAGTAAGAGTAATACTATTATTACATACATTTGTTTCAGAGCTAACTAGATCATTAGAATTAGAAATCATGATTAAATGAGCCTTTAATTACAACTGCAATTAAAAAGAATAGGGCATATGCATGAGATAAATAATCGACTAATGTATTCGTGCAATGGTAAAAGCTATTTCATGCCGTCAAAGTTTGTGTCCCGTCAAAGGCGAAGCCGAGTGAAACGAAAGGTCCAATTTTTATTATCCACGACTCTTAGGCATTCAATATTTGTATAATATCATCGGTACTGTCCTTCGTTATCATTATGGCATTGCAGACAGTTTTAACAATTATACTGCTATAACCAATGGGGTATTGTGTTATTTGTACATCGTCGAAACACTCGCAGGTCATTATTGTGTCGTGTGTATTTGCAATAATGGGCGTACTGTATTTTGCGCAAGAAACGAAAACAGGCTTCCAGTTGCACATTAGGCTTACACGATTTCTTCGTCAAATACAGGCGGAATAAATCGTGTAATCAATGGTGCACTGAGCCTGTCTCGCTTCGATTTGTTGTGCAAAAAACCAGTAAGCAAATAATGGGACGTTATCAAATGACACCAAATGCAAGTACATTAATTTTCAATTTTAATTACATCAGCACACTGTTGACAAACCGTCTATATACTAAATTAAGATCCTTATTTATAAGTTATGTACTGCGTCTATTTATAGGATAGAGTAAAACATAGGAATATTGCAAACTAAAATTATCCGTCCCGACTGCTTCGCTTGAACATTGCCTACTGAAGTCGATGATACATAATACAACTGCACTACCTTTTGTTGTTGCTACTACTTGCTTCTATTTTTGCTGAGAGTTTACAACTACTCCTTCTTCTCCTGCTCCTCCTTCTCGTCCCCTTCTCCTGCTTCCTCCTTCTCCTCCTTCTCCTGCTTCCTCCTCCTTCTCCTCATCCTCCTTCCCCCCGCCTCATCCTCCTTCTCCTCCTCCTGCTCGCCTCCTCCCCCTCCCCCTCCTCCTCCTCCTTTTCTTCTGCTACTACTACTACTTCTGCTACTAGACAACATAGAAGAAGTATCGATAACTGACGCAATTATGTTGCAGGAAGCAGTTCAACAGATAAATAACTAATTGTACTATTTATCATTTGTTGACATGTATTTGAAATGAAAATCATCTGACAAGAATAACAATCTGTTTGATATGGAGTCATGCGCCATGTGAGTACTTATCTTGAAGTGGCTCATGATATCAACTGGCCATATTTTTCTTTCTCATATACTATAAATAGTCTTTTTCTTTGCATATCGCACTTTTTTTGTCATGAAAAGAAAGACGTAAGTTTGCAAATGCCCGTGTAAAAATCAAAATAAGATTTATTGTTTGGTCATTCAGGATAAGACTCAATAGTCAATTTTCCTCCATCTGCACTGATGACACTGCAGCGTATTGACACAACCGACCGTGATTGGCCAGCCCAACCCTATCGTCACCGATTAAGAACTTTTACGACCAGGTGAATTGTGAAAAGCAATCGCCGACATAGAGGAGCACGCTGGGCAGGCTCAGCTTGTAAATTATTCACTAGCATGGAACACATTCCTAACTAGAACACCAACAACGCGCAATGATGTCATCAGTGCAGATGGATAAAAACCATTGACTGATATTGATCTCAATCTGATTGACAAAACAATTAACTTATTTTTGAAACAGTTATTTCAACCTTACGTCTTTCTTTCATAAAAAGGGCAATTTGCAAAGAAAAAAAGAAGACGTATACTGCAACTTTCAATTGTTTTCTGCGCATAGCTTTAGGAACGGGAAGCTTGGGGGCTGGGCCCCCAATAATTTTGGTGGGGGGCCCCCCCCTCAAATACCCTTTGAGCCCCCCATCTTTTAAAACAAAAAACACTTTTTAACTCAAAGCATCAAATTTCCTCCAAAATCTTTCCCCCCTCCCAGTGGCGTGGGCCAGATTTTGTTGATGGGGGGGGGGGGGGGGCATGGATCTGTGAATGTACCGATATTTGTATTGTAATGCTAAACAAAAACAAAATTCATGCTCGCTGCGCTCGCCAGTGGACCCATTTTTTACCGTCGCACCTTCAAATCTGAAAAAGGGGATTGGGCCATGAGCACCACCTCGTCGGTAACGACACAAAATAGTTGACCATTTCTTATCAACCAATATGAAGTGTTTTGGTTCTCTCTGATGTCATATTCATGCACCATGCACCCTCAAATCAACAGCCTTTTGACTAATGTAACCGACAAGCTGATTGTACCGATGGACATCACGTTGTCCAAGACTGCTTTCTGGGGAAAAACTGGGAGGGGGGTGGGGCGGCACGAAAAAAATGGAGTGGGAAAATTTCCCTTCAATGGTGCCACCACTGCCTCCCCCGTCCTCCCCACTCTTCGTCACTTCATCACGGTGCCCCCCCCCCCCCCAATCCTGAAATTCTTCTATCCAATCTGCGTCTTGTCTTGTTTGGTTATTGTTCGCAATTGCGTTTAATGTTTTGAAGCTTATTTACTTCAGACTGCAATGAATAAAACGAGAGGAAATGAATCGTTCTGAATTAAAAATTTGTTGACTCTAGACCTTTGCAAGCTGAAAATGTGCCACATTCACTGAAAAGTCATTTAAAAAAAAAAAAAAATTGGGTGGAATACAAAAATGTTCTGTGAAAAACAATAACATTTGTGGCAGAGCCAAATGTTTCCCTCTCTTCAAAATGTTTTTAAGCATTTTCAAATTCAAGTTCTAATGAAGATATGCATCGATTCCTTGATTTTTAGGGGGAACTTATTTTTGGGATTCACTGTGATACGACTGAACACTCGAACATGCTTTACTTAATTAAACAAAACAAAGTCAAGGTGGCAATTATACCTAAAAAAGGTTCTGTTACGATTTCTTGATCAAATTTCAAGGTCTAACCAATTTGCAGCCACACCTCTGATTATCTTCTGGGCTACTGATAACCTTCCTGTGTGTGTCAATTGTATCGTTTCTGATTCGTTAAGGACTTTGTAACCACAAATTATGAATTATCATAAAATCGGCGCGTGATGAGACGTATAAATCACTACCAGCGTTTACTTATAAGCCAGAAATATCCTGATTTGTTTACCCGTCGTAGCTATCGCACTAAGACCGGGACAAGTTTTGAATAACTCAGTGGACTAACCATCCAGATGTTAGGAGGGTATCAATATTCAAATATTATATTTTTGACGATATCAGAGACATCCAAATACTGTGGCTGGTAAACAACCGCTGAAGTTCGTTACCATGATACGAGTCATTTCAATTAACACTTGATTCAATGAGACTTATTCATGCCTTAACACTTTAGTGCCTTTTTTGTGTCAAATGATTGCGTATGTGACAATTACAAAAAATACCGGTCAATGTATGTCACGGAAATGTAGTAAAAAAAATCTTGGGTTCCTACGACCCCCTCCCTTAGGCACTTAAGTGTTAATAGCCCGAACGATTTAACTGTATGTGTAACTTGTGTTTGTCATAAAACATGGGGCCCATTGGTATTCCGCCTCTCTTACCCTTTCTTAACGCACCCCCTACCTGACCGTGTCATAATTATAGGGCAGGGTTTGTTTAGACTACTGATGAAAAGACTTCCTGAAAAAATTTGGGAGAATAATATCATCGTTATTAGAAAAATAATAACCATCCTAGGCAGAGTGTCAATCTTTATTATGGTAGGCCTACACCTGTGTTACTTTAAACTCTGCACACAACGAATAGAGGTTAGTTCTTTGTTTGGTCAACGGGTCAGAGTGGACGTTCTTGTGACCGAGAAATGTGTGTAAAAAACTACCAATAGAATTGTTCATTGTGTCAGCCATTTTGAATTTTTAAGTAACACATATCCAACATGTTTGGTATCATCTGAAAGCATAGTTCATTATCTGTAATTTGCTACAAAGATCATTCACATCGGTTAGGTCTAGACCAAGCTACAGTCGTTTGAATCAAGTAGTCCGTTTTGCGCTCTGTCCACGGATTCGCATTGAAGTGAACGGCGTTAAGCGAAGCAAATCAGTGTCCAAAAGAAAATCGGGCTATTTATTGACTGCAGAATAAATGCGACGCTATTTAACCCCACAAAATTCAGTCGCAATACCACCAATGCCCTCTTAACACTTTTACGGTCCTCATCACTCATAAAAATCATTTGAAAAATAAATTAACTTGATCTATGTATCACTTTCTGGAGAAGTTGAATGAATCGTACCATATGATGGAACAGACATCGGTGACAACCTTTTGAGGTTTAAAGTATTGTCTATATTTGTAGACAAAAATATGCCAAATCTTAAAAAGAGTGTTTTGAAATAGAACTTACCATTATCACTGACCTTTTCACTTTTGAGATACCACTATATTTTACATAAACAAAGACAATACCCTTATCATCATTTTGGGGAGTTATTGCTTAGTTTGCCACCGTGTATTTAAATAGGAATCCGTGGATAGGGGTAAAAGCTGTTTACTTGATTCAAAAGACAATTGCTCGGCCTATACTTATAAGATTGGAATTATCTTTGCAGCAATAAAGTAATGAAATGGGCTTTTTCGATGACACCACATATGTTTATATATGTTATTTAAAAATGTCAAAATTGCGTATACAATCCGGGTCAAGTTTTTTTTTGACTCACCCTGTACCAGTTTTCTGTCTTTGTCAGGCAGGAGTGGGGTAGGACACGGTCTGCATCAATTTTGGCATTGGGGGTTTCCATGCCGTAAGAAAAATGATGCTCCGGGAACAATTCTGTTTTGCTGACTATGTTCATATTGGACATATCTTGAGAACACTCCCATATATCAAATTTAAAAAAAGTGGAAAAATATCAATTTCATTTTGGGTGAAGTTTTTTATTGGGTCACCCTGTATTGACCTGTGGCCTAATTTGTTGGATAATGTGAAAACTAAAAAAAAAAAAACATATGAAGGCAAACCATTCATCGTTTCAATCCTTTAAACCAGGGAAACATTTTGCACCACATATTACCAGAATCAGAAAATCAATGTATCTTTTGACCTATGTATACCCCCAACATTGACTTTTTCAAACACTTTTTTATAGTTTAAACCCAAACAAAAAAAATAACTTTACCCTAACTCCGAAACTATTATAGTGTAAAATATCACATAATTCCTTGTAACCTGTTTTTCATCATGATGAAGTATTACAAATTTTAAAGCTGGAGACCAGTACGGGGTTTTGCGGCAAGTGCTTCCATCAATTTCATAGAGTAGCAAAAGCTAAATATCGGTACTTGTGGTGTACAAATTCACTACTTAATCCAAGAGCGCGCACTTCTTAGTTCCAACTACGGTTCCCGCTATCTCTCTTTTTCACTCAGTTCCATGTTTCGTCCGTCGCGGCCCCGCGATAAGCAGGGGTAGGACAAGCCAACCTAACAGCATCAGCTACAACTGTTAAAAATTTCCGTAAATTAAGAAACAGATTTCCGTAAATTTCTGTTTTAGAAACAATAAAATAAAAAACAAAAAACATAAAAATGTTATTTACTGAATTTTCAAACATTCTGGCAGCAATATTTCCGGAATTATTTTTTGGTTCCGTAATTTTCAATTACGGGAACAAATCTCTGTTTAAGATACAACATTTTTTTTTCCGTAATATGAGACAAAATTTCTGTAAAATTACTGTCAAAGTTCCCGTAATTGACAGAATTTCTGTAAATTTACCCTAAAAATGTCTGGAAAATCTGCTGCCAGAAATTTTTTCAGTAAATTTAACGGAATTTTTTTTTAAACGGTAGGAGGGCGCATTTCCACATTACACACAGACTTTACTAAAGACTAGGCCTGGTCCACGATATTTTAAATCTAAATGACCGTTATTGGGGGAAATGTTACACTATTGTTTTGCAAGCGGGTTTTAATCCACTAACCCCGACATGCCCGAAGAAAGACGCGAAGAAGACCCGTACGGATTTTTGAAAGGGTCAATAAAATATTAATTCAAATTATCATGATATTACTAACCTTGGGAAGGCGCCCGATGATCGATATTAAGAGTTGGGAGTTTGGAGGTTGCCGAGCTCCCTGTGGAGCTCTATGGAAAAAAATCCCTTAAACGGCATATTATGCCTGAAACCGGCTTGATTAATTCTTCATTTTTACCATAACGCCAATAGACATTTAAAGCAATTTTGTTCAGCGTTTAGTTCGTACAAGAATTGGAGAAAAATGCAAATTTGAAAATTAAATTTTCGCGCCAGTTCAAAAATCCCTAGACTGCTGCTGAGAACGTTATTTATTCAAAGTTACCTCCGTCTCAGTAATATGGGTCCTACTACGCCTATTGACTCCACGAAGTCCGAGCACGAACGTATACAAACGCACACGTGACTACGGCGCTCATGCAACACAACGTTATACCCGACGTATTGACAGTATCTGGCGATATCGCCCCACTTTTTTGCTTCAAATTCCTGTCCAAAGACCTGATTTATCATAGTTGATCGCATTTTTTTTCATGAAGTTAACGTGTAAGATTCGTTTTATGGGTGTGTGTTTTTTTTGCAGTACCGTTTGCACAGTTATGACATAAAAATGACCGTATCATGATCCTTTTAACACCATAGACTCTATATACGTGTACTGGGCATTTATATGGAGTGCTAATTTTTCCGTAGTGATGCCAAATAAATCCGACCTTCCCCTGATACGACAAAATAATTGCAACTAAAGGTTTTAAAATGAGAATTTTGTAAATATAACAACTGAGACAGAACTTCATGCGCGTAAAAGCTAAAATAAATCTCCCCAAAAAGCCCAAATCGAGCAAGTCGTGTCCAACCCCCCCTCCCCCCCCCCCACCCCCGCACATAGTAATGAATGAGACAAGGACTCTGTACTCTTGTTTGGTATGGGTACTAATTACCTGTGATTTCCATTTGGTTCTGTTTTCTGCCCGATTCTTGAGACTTTAGCTGTAGATTGACACATTATACCTTTTGTGAGTCATTGTGGTTAGACAAATAACGTGGCATACATTTCAATGATTGGATGGATTACATAAAATGAACCCATCCCACTCGAGTTCCCTCCGATACTTAATTATAATGATTATTCTATGTATCAAAACTGACCTGAAATTCTGCTAGTCATGTTTTTCGCGCCATAATTTGTCCTCATTGGGTCACAGGTGTTTGCTTTAAACAATATGTGACTTATCAGGGGTTTGTGTACAATTAAAACGTAGTGATCGTGAGTTATAATTCTACTTTGACTTCAGACTGTCTTAGCGGAGCTCATTTCATAAGCCCTTTGTATGCTATAACAGTATCGTCAGAGAAATAGAAAAGTGAAGATGAAAGTGCGTATAACTTGTCCTCGCTTTAATATTTTCTACTTTAAGCTTCATTATCTGGTATTGTGTTTCACTGATTTGAGATTTAGTATGGCCTGGAATTTTGTTAAATATTGTACCGTTCCAATTTACTTTAATAACGGTGTCTTGAGTCCATCCACAATGCACCAGGTTTTGTAAAATTTCACATAAAAAAAATTTTTGAGGTGTTTTTGTTATTTTATTCTAAACACATAAAACTTGACTTTTACTGCATGTTGGCCCACCAAAGCACTGACACTATGAGTGATTCACACGAAAGAGTCAAACTATTGAAATTGCAAGAGTAGGCTAAAATTGAAGGATAATCTGTAGAATTGGCACAAGTTATCAATTGAAAAAATGGCAGAAAAGAGACGAAACAGCAGCAGTGTTCAAAGATATGAATCTCCATTCAATTTACATGTTGCAGTAAGTTCCGTACGGACGGTAATAACTAAAACCTCCGATTTTGTCCTTAAAAGGTTTGCTTCTGGTCTTATCTGTAGGATATGTTAGGCTCCCTAGTACTTGTTATAAACATGATGTTTTTAGCTGGGCAGAATTTAGCAAATTACGTTGAAATCTAAACAATGAGTAATAACAATGTTGTGCATTACAATATAGGCACATTGGCAATGCCATCACACTGGGGAGGTTGACGACATTATACACCAGAGTCGGACGCTTACACTCCCCAGAACATTTATATCAAACCCACGGTTATGTAGTATTTTAATAATCACCATCTGCCATTTAACCTATGCCCCATTGAAATGGTAGGACAAACTCGTGGACCCTTGAGACAATTGAAAGGTCTCATTACAGACATTTTGGTCATTTTAGATATGGACCATCTTTAAGTTCACATCACAAAAAAATATAAAACAAAATTTCCCCTTTACCCCAGAAGGCGGTGCACATGAAAACAGATTATATCTGGGTGAACCTAATAAAATTATCAAGCTGAGTAAATGTAAAATTTTAAAATATTTTTGTCTCACACACTTCAAATGGGTCAGTTAAAACCACCTAGTAACTTCTTAGCTAACGCAAAGGTTACCCTGCCACCCGATCTCAGAAAGCCTTGATTTCTAAAAACGTCGTTAAAAGCGTTTTGATGATGCTTTAAAGTTTACACGTGTGAGTTCACAAGGGTATAGCCCTACTCTTAATGATAATAACGTTCAAGGTAACTCCTAGGTAAAATTTACCGGATGCTCAGATTTGTGAAACAGTTCCAAATGAAACTTAAAAACAGGGTTGGCAATTTCCTGGGAAATACTAGTATGTTCCCACTTATAGAGGGAAATAGTGGGGGAAATACCGGGAAAATACTGGGAAGACCGGGAAACTAATGGGAAATGCCTGGTTGATACCCGGGAAATACGATAGGATGAAAGTACAATTTGAAGACTCATGGGGGTTAAACTCAAACAACTACATTTACATTATGCATGTTGTGGTGATAATCTGGGTAGTATGAAGGGCTAATTCAATTCACTCACTCCATACTCTGATTATAATAACCAAACAAAAGTATAGTATACAATTAGATTAATTAGACGAGCTAACCTGGGAGGCTGTAGTCTAAAATTATTTTGAAAGCAGACCCCATTTCTGAGAGCTCAATGATCCAGAGCTCCTAAGCTCCAGACGTTCCTAACAGTCTTTCTGAAGCTCAATAAATTGAGTTCCTTATTACTTGAAGGCCTCTGACACTGCAAGTAATCTGAGACCCTTGTTATGCACCTAAATGTGAACTCAGGGGGGGGAGAGTTATTAGCTCTCCTCATATTTTTATAAATGAGGCCGGACAATAATAGGGTTTGCGTCCCGTATGAAAAAGGACCAGCCACACTAGGATAAAATTAAAGAAGAATGATAGAATTTAGAATAAAAGCGCCATGCAGTGAAGGATGTCTGCATCCAGGACAGTGCTAACTTTTTTTTTATGCATATTAACATGTACTGGTGATACACTACACTGTCTGCTGTCAAAGTTCAATACTTTACCCGACCAATTTAGTGAATATTTCAATCTGTGGCTATTTAGCCAATTACATTATGCAGTAGTTTTGATGTATTAAAAATTGTTGAGAGAAATGATGGATAAAATTAAAGGTGCAGGAATCTAAAGATCCAAAAGACTTGAGTCCAAAAATGAAAACACCATCAACCCCCCCCCCCTCCCCTGGGGTCATTATTGCATGAAAGTGTTTATCTGTGTTGGTAGTTAATTTTCAATATGCGTGGCTGGGTATTTCCAGGTCTAACCTACCAGTATTTCCGTCCGCGTATTCCCGGGGGATTTTTCACACCACCATAGGTCATGTAGAATGTTACATTTCTGCCTTTGTAATGGTTCTAACAAATACATACATTGTAAAATAGTATAATTTCGGATTATAATACATTAAAATGAACAAGTTAACACCAATTCAAGTTAAAGATGGTGTGGGTTTTCTAAAATTTTCCACCAGGATGATCATCAACCTTATTAGGGCTACACTCGCGTAACTCAAAGTCAAAACCCAGACAAACTACACCGCTTTAATCCTTATCAGAAAGAGACTTAAGTGTATATATTGATTCTATCGGATTTTTAGTATGTTGTTCTAGGGGCCTAATAGACATGTATTGGTGGTAATGATGAGTTTTTTTGTAATTTTTTCCCAAATTTACTATGCTTGGACTATATTAAATAATGAGTCCAGAAGCACGTTTAAGGAAAGTTTTATCCATGTTCAAAGAATTTTGAGGGAGAAGAGAAAAAGGATGAGGGGAACAGAATGATTGTTTCACCGTTATTATTTTGTGTGTTATCATAGTTTAGCCTATAAATTGTTGACCAGAGGGCAGTTTGTTGGTTACCATCGGCACTGCCAACTGGCACACAAAAATGTTTTTTTATGTTATGTATACAGAGCAATTATATAAGATCAGTGTGCTTTACGATTTATTTCGCTGGCACTATTATCGGAATAATATCGCTTCAATTAGAAGGCTGGGGGTCTCAACCTATCAGCACTCAACTAACAGCTCCCCATTTCATTCCTGGGTGGAGATGCAAGTACTAGTAACGTACAGTGCATTTGCCCAAGTGCAAAATACGTTGCAGGACTCTAACCCACCACTTTCCAATCCTCAGCTGAACGAATGGCGCTCGCATGCATCCTAAGATATATGCTATTATTACTTTCCTGATTATTCAAAAAGAATATTGGTACCCGCTCCCTATAAAGCACGTTTACCTATCAAGCAGACATCACGCATAGGAAAATTACATGCTAAAGGGCAGCGTTGGTTTACTCACCCGCAAAACTTTTTTCTCAAAGGACTGCGCCTAAGTGCGTTACATTACTGATAAATCACTTTAGAATAGGCCCGGTTTCATCACCATGCTTATATAACCTTCTCGCCATGTTATTGAAATTCCATAAACCGATATATCACAACAATAAAGTTTACACATTTTAGGTCACGTTTCGTAGTGCTGAAAAACATACTTGAACTACTGCACAAACCATCACGCGCCAGCGAACCTTTTCATTCAGGGCCCAGGAAGATTATGTTGAGTATTCATTATTATAATGATAAATCAACCCTAAATGATTATTAACTTTGATCACATAACCAAATTATGTGGCCACGGTGATGGCAATGTTTAGCCAGTATTATCGAGAGGAATTTTGCAATTAATAGAAAAACAACAATGTGACCAGGTCGGGGCAAAATGGACGGGAGTAATTCCCGACGAGGTGGATGTCTATTATACCGTGAACAAACCAAAAGAACACACATTTCCTAAACATTTCGGATTTCGTGGATATAATAACACTCGCTCGAAACAGGCGATGTGCGAGACGATGGTAATTTAGAGATTTTTTGGGTTGATTGCGTTTTCGGTAATTAATTGATTAATTTACCAATATCGTGAAATCAGTGAAACGAATGTCTTTCTATTAATATAGCATCGGAAAAAAGTAACTCCCAGTTAGAGGGGACCTTACATTGGTAATTGTTAGAAGCCAAACGAAAATCATGGAGGGCAATTGAACCGCCATCTGACAGCTCACTTGTTTTAACCCTAAGAATTGGTAGTCATTTGAAGCGATTCAAGAGTTAGTTTGTCAAAACAATCACGAAAAACTCCCTTCAAATTAATAAAACAAACGGGTTTCAGTGCAGCATCAAATTTTCTCTTTTTCATTCGAGGGCTACTCCGATTCAACAATATCCGTGCGTAGAAATATTAAATAAGGGTCCAAATAGTGGTTCAATCTCACTTAATTCTCTTTTTGCTTCTTTATGAAGGCGCGGCCAGGCATCTCGTGTTATAAGCCCCCTGTAAACATAACATAACTATAATGAGTTGAAATTGTAGTAAACCGCATGCGTTTATTCCCACGGGTTCAAAAGTCACTTTCAGACGGAAATAGATATGCAAATAGATGGCGTTGTATAGGCAAGTCGATTGGTCCAATGGTACTCTAATAGATATCAAATAAATGAAGCATTAAGATAAGATATCTAATTTACAAGTTAAACATAATTATCTACATTTATATCATTAACTATAAGCATATCTTGCACGTAGATCATAATATTTATTATACCTATACTTTTTCCCTTCGAATTCGAACTTACCAATCCCCCATTTCTCCAAATACATTTGAGAAACCTTTTGCCAGAAATCATATGTCCAGAAAGGGTTGAAAAACATTTTCTTGAATGTCTTTAGTCTCTTATCAGATGCATGGAGTGTATCGAGTCAATCCCACAACACACCGGTTTTGGGAAATGTCACCTCCATAAGGTCATGTGATCCCACAAAAAATCATATTTTTAACACATAAAAACCTTGACTTTTACACTCATTTTAGCCCACAAGAGGCTAATACTTAGGGATTGTTTTTTGCATAATCATGAATGTCTTGTGGTTTTACTCATTGAACACTTTTTATCCCTGTGTTTAGTACTGTGTTTAGTACAGTATAGGCAAATTGCAATGCATTGTGGGATTGCTTCAAAACACCCTCTGGTCTCTTCTTAATTAATGCCTCTGTTTTTGGGTATGCTATTTTTACGTGTGAAATAATCTGTATTCTTCCAATAGTAAGCCTAGACTATTTTGAGAGCATATTGAAGAAAATTCATATCATTGTGAAAATGTGCCAGTGCGAAAAAAATCTGACATTATTTAAAATCCGAGATACTTATTAAACGTTGATTCCTGTAGGGGCTAAACGTTAACCTTTGACGTGTTGGTTTGTAACGTGAAAACTATACATCGCAGACAGGTGAACTATACCTATTCTGAATCCTCGTGACCGGAAGTATACAATGGTACAGGTTTTAACAAGATTCAAACAACATTATAATTTGACTGCATAAAATGGGTTGTCAGGGGTCAAAATCAAAACCCCTCCCAATCTCAAATGAGATTTGAGGTATGGGGGGGGGGGGTGGTCGCATCCCCCTAAAAAAATCCACAAAAGGGGCAAAGGGTCCACTCTTTGCTAATTTTTTTAAATAAAAAGGTCCAACATTTAGAGAAATTATGGCAAAAAAGTCTGCTTTTTGATGATGAAATGTTCAAAGTCCCAAAAAGGACCATTTGAGAAGGGTTAGGTCCACTTTTACTAAAAAAGCACCACCTTTTCGATGTTCCGTCCCCCCCAAAAAAAAAATAAATCCTGCATACGGCCCTGAATTGCACAATATTTTGTTATCAAATCGGAAGTTAACAGTATCACTAATAAGAGGATATTTTCTGATGATACATATATAAATTTGCTCTTGATTGGCTGTAGAACACCTACCAATTACGTTTAAGAGGTCGAGGGTTACTGGACAAACAAGTAGAGACGAAAACCAACTAGACGCCACAGTTGTTTAGCAAACACGGCGGGTATATTCGCATGTGCCATACAGAAACACCTTTGCTGCTGTGGTTCTTAACCATAAGTTCCCCTTAATGACAGACCTTTAACCCCAACACCGAGCACAATTTTGAAGGATCTGAAGCTGCTTCGTATGCGTGTATACCTTACATATAGCAAATATGATCTTTTGAAGATTTTTTACATTAAAACCGGAATGCCCCTTAATGAAATTTGAAGTTTTGTGAAGAGTCTGAAGCTGATTCATATATATGAGTCACGTGATAATGCTACCTTGCATTTAACAGATATGATTTTTTGAAGCTTTTTCACATTAAGAAAGGAAGTTCCACTTTAGTGACATTTGACCCCATGTTGAGCACAACGTTGGTGAAGGGTCTCAAGCTGCTTCATATGCATGAGTTACGTGACCATGCTACCTTACATAAAGCAAATATGATTTTTTGGTTTTTTTTAGTTTCACATTAAAACCGGAAGTTCCCCATTAATGACCTTTGACCCCCATGTTGAGCACAACGTTGGTGAAGGGTCTCAAGCTGCTTCATATGCACCAGTTACGTGGCCATGCTACCTTACATAAAACATTTTTGATTTTTTTCCTTCACATTAAAACCGGAAGTTCCCCTTAATGACCTTTGACCCCCACGTTGAGCACAACGTTGGTGACTGAGGTCTCCAGCTGCTTCATATGCATGAGTTACGTGACCATGCTAACTTCCATATAGCTACTATAAATTTTTGAAGATGTTTCACATTCAGACCGCAAGTGCCCCTTAATTACCCCATAATGACCTTCGATCAAAATTCTTTGTATACCCCTTAGATAGTGGATGAGCCAGACCATCTAAAGTAGCCTTATTGGTATCATCTGGGGGGAAAAGAGGCATATACCAGGCTACCCCATACTATGACATACACGAAAATGTATGATGGCCATTCTAAAGGGGTAGCTTAAGCGAGATAGGGGGTCGCAAAAGATTATACAGGGGTCAAAATTGAAAAGCGGTCCAATGCTGTTGAATTGCATACCAAATTGTTCGTATAATCACAAGGATTAAAAAATGTATAGTTTTTGCTATCGCTGACCTACCCTTATGGAGTTGTAAACTGAAAACCGTTATTGTAGGTCAAAGGTTAAATTTAGCTTCTACAGGGGTCAAATACTAAAAAAAATTCAGTGGTCTCATATTGTTTGTAATGTTATCACAAGCAAAATAAGGTATAGTTTGGACAATGTACAATGCATAGTTACCAAGTTACACCCATCATTTACCCCAGTCCCTATAGGGGTATAGGGGTAGTACTAATGAGGTGCGTAACTTGTTAATTTCACAATGCAGATGCTCCAAACTATTCCTTATCTGAATTGTGATAACATTATAAACAGAAAATGCATATCAGAGGCCCAAGGTCTATAAGCCCACCAAGTTTGGGCTCTGAGGCTGCTTTGGTTCTTGACTTATGGGCGGCCACACCTACATTTTAACGTTTGGCCCCCTGTATCTCTTGAACTCTGACCTCTGGGGTCGAGATCCCAAAAAAGGACATCAATGGCTCAGGGGCTATAAGCCCACCAAGTTTGGGCTCTGAATCTGCTCTGGTTCTTGAGTTATGGATAGCCCCCTACATTTTCACGTTTGGCCCCCCGGAGCCCTTGAACTTTGTTCACTGGGATCGAGATACCAAAAAGGCACATCAGAGGACCAAGGGCTATAAGGCTGCACAATTTGGGCCTTGAGGCTGCTGTGGTTCTTGAGTTATAGGTGTCCTTATATTTTCACATTTGGCCCCCTGTAGCCCCTGACCTTTGACCTCTGGGGTCGAGATACCCAAAAGGCACATCAGGGACCCAGGGGCTATAAGCCTACCAGGTTTGGGCCCCGAGGCTGCTATGGTTCTTGAGTTACGGGTGTCCGTTGCAAGAGTGTGGAGAAGAAGACGAAGGAGGAGAAGACTTAACAGCATAAGCACAATATATTCGCATGTTACACATGCAAATATAAGAAGTAAGTTTTAAACCCGTTTGCTGTCCTAATCGGCATAAAGCAGCATGCTTGGATTTTCCGTCGTGCACGACAGTGTACCAGACGATGGCGGCCAAGCCTCTTTCAATATAGCAATTCACCAAAAGGAATCTAAATAGATTACAGCAATACACAAACCACAAACCAATTTAGGCGCTTTGATGTGGGTCGGTCATGGGTGTTTCCATGACTGACATACGACTTCGTCCTCGTCCGTTATTCATATAAAACAATTTAAAAATAACCGTTCACAGTGGAGTTGATTCTTCAGCTCCAACGGCTTTGGAATCAGAAAATATTGCTTTATAACATATCAGAAAACCAGAATTTTTCATCAAGCTTAGATTCGCTTTCACGTGTTAAACCAATGACGTAAAAATTTGCGGGAGTTTCTTGGCCGCCACCGGCTACCCTGTATACAGCAATCCCAGCTGTAACCCGAATATATAAACTTCAAGGCCTAACATGCAGTTATAAGCACTAACCAGTAGGACTGGGGCTCGGACTCATGCCCCGTTGACTCTGAGTCAGACTTGCTGGACTCAACCACAGTGGACTCGGACTCAAAGATGTGTGAGCTAGCCTGCCCTGCATGCTCAGGAGTTCAGGAAAAACCCACACCAGGATGCTAATATATTTTGGATACAGAAGGCGATCAAGGTGCACCAGAATTTAGCAAAGAAGCTGCTGAAGCTTATTTCGGTAATGCTTATCGTGACAACAAACGTCGATACCGATATAACCCTTCAAGAGGAACTCTACACGAAGGCTCCAAGCAAAGCCCCACCGGCCATGACTGATGGAAAAGGTAATTGTGCTGAGAAGATAAACCAAGTCACCTCCAGGCACTAACACCATCTCTTACCTGGTTTTAGCCAAAAATTCGCACCCAGCAGGTTCGTTCATAGTTTTGACAATCCTGAGGAGAATCTGAAGAAGGATATACCTCTGTCGTGAGAGTAGGTGAAGCTCTCCTTATCCCGAAAGAGAAAGACAAATCTAAACCTGAGCTGTTTAGTAACATTACTTTGACTAATAATAGTGGAAAGACGTTTTCAGGTGCTTGCCAGCCGCCTCCTCACATTTATGGTACAGAATGGATACATAGACAGTCCAGCACAACTTCCAATTGGGATTATGATACCGTCCCAATCGGGCTGCTAAACATCCCAATTTGGCCCAAATCCTGTTCCCTGTTGTTTGTCCGCATGCAAAACTCACAAGGTTGTTGGAGCCATCTAAATACCCAATCTAGAGGAATTGCCATATTCCAAGGTCCAATTGGTAAGTCTCCATCTACAGTCGTTTCCCCAGTCTTCATTTTTTATTAATTTAAGTAGTACTTTTCCGTTATATGGAAGTGAAAGACAAGATACGGCAAGAAAGGACTATCACTTAATGGGGGTAACCCGGTTGAAACGGGTCATTTACAGCAAGTGGTGTTGTGCAAGTCTTTGTACATGTATATACCATTGATCGCTACACACATACACTAATACTTTGAGTAAACAAATACACATGGAAAATACTTGGAATAGAAGATCTGATGAGCAGATGGATTGAGGAATCTCGAAAGTAAAGTGGAGATGGCAGATGCTGAATTGAGGGTTAATGATTTTAGTTTTAGCTTGTTATGAGTCCGGTCAAGTGTACTGCTGCGTTCAGTTGTTTACCGGGACCAGCAACCGGTTGAGGGACCTTGCTACCAAGAAAGTGCTGGTGTGACCGACGGTTTGTTTTCCACTTTTTGTGTGGGCTGTGCTAGTGGTATACGGTTCATGTACATGATGCACGCATTATAGCTCCCAAAGGTACAAGACAAATAATGAAGGCGGACCGGGAGCCACCAGGGAATTGAAATCCAAATACAGTATAGATTATTTAATCTGTTGGTTGGGTTTTTTATTGATAAAACATGATGTTCGTGGCATCTTATGAGACAAAGTATGCCTATAATATTATGACCAAAGTTGTACTCTCTGTATGCCCACGTTATACCGAAGCTTGGCGTATTCATAATGTTAATGCAACTCGTTGACATTTATTATAGAGTCTATTACTGGGAATCATTAAAAGTGAGTATAAATTTTGAGGTTACTCAAGCTTTAAAATATCATGATAAAATAATGTGTAACTATATTTAATTAAAATAGGTTTCTCCTTTTTATGTTTTGTAGATCATGAAAGGTGCAACTGAAAGTGACTGGTCTGAGACTATGCTGGAAAAATCTTTAAAAAAACAATATTTAGATCTTAAATCTAGTCTAAAATTTTAAAAAGTGAACTACAAAGTGATGCCATAATTAATGAACTTTTATTTTCTGGTTCAAATCGACCCCCAAAACTTTCCTAACTACCCGGGTGAATGTTTTTAGCAAAAAATCAGGACTTGTCCAATCATATTGCAGGGATTGACCTTTCAAACTATCATCGTCCAGTTCGGTTTGTTCTAAAATCCCTGATCGGGATGTGTTCTAAATCCCGTTTGGGAGTTGTGCTGGGACTGATAGACCAGGTCATTAAGAAGGGATTTCCCCCGGGTATTGCAGGATTCGTCGACCATACTCAAGCCCTCATGGAAACGCTCATTGATGCCAAGCAAAATGTAAGGGAGGTTGTTGTTGCGTGGCTCGATCTGGCCAGTGCATATGGATCTGTAGCACACAACTTGATACATGCAGTTTTCTCTGGAATGGTACCATATCCCACCTGATATGCGAGAGCTGGTACATAACTACTATCATGAGCTTTATGTGAGAGTACGCACACAGAAGTGGACAACTGACTGGTTCATGTACCAGTCAGTTTCAAGGGTGCCCTCTATTTGCCGTGCTCTTTCTGATCGTGTTTAACCTGCTGCTAGATCTGCTGAAGACAAAACATGATCTTGGTTAACAACTAACGAATAGCAACTTCAAACAGACTCAGAAAGCATAATGCAGATGACCTCACCATTATAGCTAGTAGTGCTGATGGATGCAAAGAGCTACTACGACTAGTAGAGACCATCCATGTGGTCCGTGGATGGGAACGAATCAACATCATATGCACCCTATGATGCTCATCTATGCATCCTATACAGGAACAGAAACAACAAAGTTCTGCAACTGAAGGCCCTTTCTACCCACCTAAAATGTATGCAAGTTGTTAAGTAACACATTTTGAAACATGCAGTGGACCCAGAAACCAAATCTGTATAATTATGTATATGAATACATGGTACCTAGACAGGGAGAAAAGAAGCAATGAAAAGGGGCGAAAGAGCTGCATGAAAGGGAAAGACATCAGTTCATCAATGAACTTTGTAAAGGGCAGCATAGCCGACACGGTCTCTGTTACACCGAGTCTGGGAAACGCATTGACCAGTTTAATAAGAACGACCACAAAAATGCCCAGATGTTGGTATCCTGTAGAGTATAAAGGCCCAACAAGGTAGATGGCTATGTTGGGAGAGGGCAATGCAAATGGACATCAGGTGGAATAAGCTCCTCTAATTCTGGTCATAAGAAATACTAAAATTCTACCTAAACACTATACAGGATACACTTCCTACACCAGCCAATCTGAAGACATGGAATAAACATGCTCTTGGACTGTGTGCTCTATATAAGAACTGCACTATGATCCTATATTCAACTGTTGCCAGTGTTCACTACGGTCAGGAAGGTATAACTGGAGACATCAAAATCAAAACTGCCATAGCCTTCAAGTCACTATGGCACTCACTACGGCAATGTTACCTGGCTGGAAGAAAAGAAGCAGGAATGTATCCAGAACAGTGAAGACTGGACTGTGGTGCGGGATGAAGACATATAAATAGTCACCACGTCACGGAGACCAGATATCACCATCTATTCTCCTGCAAAGAAAGAAGGTGTTGTCATTGAATTGACAGTACCCACCGGCGTATCCAGACTTGGCTTTTTGAGTGCGACCCCGAGGGCGGAAGGAACTCTAATAGCCAACAATAGGTTGAGTTTTGCATGTTTTTGGTATGAACCAGGGGGCGCCCGAAAGCACCCCTAAGATACGCTACTGGTACCGACAGAAGAGAATATGGTACAAGCAAACGACCGAAAGAAGTGCAAATATGAAGACCTTATTAAAGCAGTACAAGAAGCTGGATGGGATCTGAAATACTTCCCATTAGAAGTGGGGTCCAGAGGATTCACCAACCAGCATCTGACAAATAAGCAAATCAAGAAGGCACTGGACTCTGCATCAAGAATGACTCTATGAGCTACCTATACATTGTGGCTTACAAGAAACAACAAGAGGTTGGTAGTTGTGAGTTAGTCACACGACCATGCACCCCAGTGGAAGACTACCAGGCAGATGCAGCATCACAACAAGCTAGGTTCCTGTGACCAGTCGTGCCTTGAACGGAGCTTCCTTTCTCTTCGAAGTGTTCCAGCTTGCAAGCCCTGTCTTATGGTTTCCAATCTATGGAACTGTAAGGTAAAGTAGGGGCATTGACTTGGCACTTTGCTGCTCGTCACCTCGCATCAACAATGCCACTTAGATGAAGCCAATTGGATCAAAGTGCTCTAATTAGGGTTTCAACATCAAATTCCATTGCCTGAAATGGTCTTTATTTTCATTTTGTTTGGTACAACTTAGATGGTTTTAATTGTGTTTTTCATGATTATCCTCATTTTTACCATTACAATAGCTGCTGTGACTTTACCGAATGAGTAGGACCTTCATTTTTGTAATGAAATCTTGTAATGAGTAGATTTTAATAATGCTGAATGCGATTTTTTTTATTTCTTTTACAAAGAATTGCACAAGGATATCGACAAAGCTCCATGTTGTGTGTAAAAAATTACAACAAATGAAATTTCGCTGGTTAACAGAAATATTCAATTTTGAGGCAACTGATCAAGACTTGCCAGAATAAACAAACAACGTTTTGTTGTTAAAAGTAAAATTCAAGCGCCAACATTTGAAAATTAATACCGAATCTTTTTGCTAATACGCCCCTCAGCATTTTTTAGACGATTATTAATTTATCTGGCTTAAGTGAACGATGTTTATAGGCTGGTCACACATCACGTGTCGCGTATACGTGGCAGGATATTGTTAAAGGCTGACTCAGATATTTCCCGGGGAGAGCGCCCTCAATTTTCAAACAAATTGTGTTTTTTGCATATACATAATGCTTGTCCATATAATAATCACTGTGTGAAATAACTAAGCTCAAATCGAAGTCCTTCATATAGAAAATCACAACTTTGTTTAAAAATTCCGGATCCGGAAATTTTGTTATACACAGTATCCTATGGCACTGTTATACTGCACATAAATGTGTACTGCATGAAAACGAAAATCCGATTCATCTCTAACTTTGGAATTGAGCATTCTAGGTAACTCTCTTTAGTTCTAGTTGACTATTTTAATTACTACACAAAAAAATATATATTTCGAAAGCTCTGAGTCAGCCTTTAAGGTATATCCCAATCACTGGCGGAGTTCCCCAAGGCTCTATCCTGGGACCGCTTTTATTTCTTCTATATATTAATGACCTCCCACTCTGCTCTAATACACCCCACTTTATTTTGTTTTGCTGACGACACAAACATACTTTTCTCCCACCCCGATCCTATCACACTCGAACAAATAATAAATAAGGAACTTATTTGTATTTCTAATTGGTTTAGACTGAATAAACTGTCATTGAATATCAAGAAGACAAAATTATATGATATTTAAAAACAAACACAGTAATAAACCAGATATTAAACCTGATATTAAAATCAACAACACACACATCGAGCAGGTACAAACTACTAAATTCCTTGGTATCATGATTGACCATAATTTATCCTGGAGTTCCCATACAAATCACATCTCAAAAATCATATCCAAATACAACGGGGTTATTCGAAAAGTTAGACCTTATCTCCCTCTAAAATCACTCCACACCCTATACAATTCCCTCACAATACCCTATATATCATACGAAGCTATGGCCTGGGCTAATTCTAACAATGCCGGCCTAGATTCACTTTTTCTACTTCAGAAAGGGTTATTAGAACATGTACAAATTCCATGTGGCTGGCCCACACTGACCCATTATTTTAATCTATGAATACATTAAAGATTCATGACATCTACAGGTTTCAACTTGCTAGCTTTATGTACCAGTTTGAAAACCATCTTTTGCCCAATGACCTCATTAAAGATTGTTTCTTTAATACATTCACCCTCACTCATAATTACGAAACTAGACATATTCATCAACCAATTATAAAAACAGCCAATACCGTTTTGGCTAACAATACCACGATGTACCAAGGTCCCTTACTCTGGTCTACTTTGGACCCACACTTGAAAAAACTCTCTTCACTCATCTCATTCAAAAAGAATCTCAAGAAAAATCTCATTAAGATGTATGATACTGTCATCTTAAATTAATTTCTCCATTCATTTTTCTCTTCTTTGCTTTTTCCTCTTCTTTCATTAGTCGGACATATTTATTTATTGTATATCATTGTTTGTTCCGTCCTGTCCTTGTATGTCTGTCGTGTATGTTTTTGTCCCTATGTTATTATTAATATGTAACTCTACTTGAAGAGGTCATTGCACCCTCACGCTCTGCGTTTAGCAATGTCCTCATTCATCACTCATGCATTTACATAACTTAGTGTGTATATAATTATATTGCTTTACTTGTTTATATCGTTTATTGGCTATTTAACTTTTGTAATTGCTAGTTATTGTATTTTTCTTTTTTTATAAATAACAATTTGATTTGATATGGTTGATCCAAACCGGGCCTAATTAAATAATCTCATCCCGTCGGTTAGTGTCCGGCAGAATCCGTTACACAAACCACAAACCAAGCTGTGGTTTAGCCCCTACTGTATTTGCGCAACGAAACGACAAAATACACCTATTGGTTTACACGCTGTATATACGCGCAACGAAACTAACGAAAACAGGCTCTGCGCACACAAATGGATTACTCGCTTTATTTCCTTCATCATCTTGTCCCTGACGAATGAAGCCCCCCCCCCTTGTAACTAATGGGTGCACTGAGCCTGTTTTCGCTTTCCGTTTCATTGTGCAAACTACAGTAAAGCCACAGTTACATCTGTATTACTATTATGTTAAAATACGCTTTACGTATAAAACATTTGTGAAATCCCGGGTGTGAAAAGCAACTATAGTCCGGCGGGAGCCCTAGTCCGGTCCTCCATACCCGATAACATGTGGAATAAAGCGGCAGTGGGGATTTCCAACGGTATTTGTGGAAACTGCTAGTGCATTTACTATGGCGTCTCTATATCGTGACATACAACAAAGTCAGCTCTTAAACCTTTCTTTTCAAAAGACTAAGTAATGTCATGATAATTTAAAGAAAAAATATTGACGTCAAAATCTATCGAGGTTATTGGATTAACCTCGCTGTCAAACCGAGTGCAATTTCCCATAACGGTCATTTCAATTTAAATATTCGTGCCCGGACCTAGTCTTTAGAGTAAGTCTGTGGTGTGAACCGTTCAAATATGCGTAAAGCCCGCCCTCCGAACCGCCTAGTCTTTTAATAAGACTAAGCAACTCGGGTAACGTCCCGGAAGTTTTATGTCGTTCTGTTGATGTTAGTATTGGCATGTCCTAAACCCTGTGCCCTATCCATACCGTTTGCCGGACTGTTGAGTACGCTGGATACATAAACTAAAACTTACACTTCTACACACTGGTGTGAAAGTAATCATAGTCCTCCGGGAGCCACAGTCCGGTCCTCCATATACGACAACGGCGGACTATAATACTTCTACACCGGAACCCATTTGGTGTTTTTTCCCCAGTTTCTACACACGAGTTTCCTGTTTTGTTTCCCGTAAGATGTTAACAAATTGGTTTACTTTTAGAGAACATTACTTCCTAATTATGGGTGAGAACTATTATTAACCAAACTAATACACCCCAAGCGTAATAGGCGGGGGGGTGTCACCCCAGATAGTTTTGACTTTGGGGGAAAAGCTATAAAAATCAATGCTAAATCTCTCTTTTTTGCCTGCTCAACAGAAATTTTTCAACTCCAACCAGGAGAATCTGTCTCAAACCACCTCCAACTGAAATCTGCCTTCAACCAATAATAGAAATTATCTCCCCCTTTGAGAGTGACCCCGTTTTACGTCCCCTAGCCACAAACAACAAACAAATCCACTTTAGCACGTTCCAAGACAGAATCCAACACAATATACGCAGATTCAAAGCCGTCGTTTTTAGCTTTTCGTTTTCAAGAATCTGCCGAAGATCGCTCAGTTCCCTCTAGAGGGGCAGTAGACGAAAGATGCTATCCTTGAGATCTGTAAGTTCAAAAATTGAATTGGTGCTATAACACCAATGCCTCATCCTCTTGTAGATACAGTAGCTATGTAAGTTTTTGGTTCAAGTCTGGTTATAAATATCAACCTGGAGCTAGCACACATTGTAAACACATCTCAAGTACAAAAGGTTGATTAAATATGGTGACCGACTGACAGGAACCCCCTGAAACTTGATTCTTAAGTGTCGCAAGGGGTGCCTTAAGAGAGGGGCCAAAACAAATTTTGTACAGGGGTCCAATTTGTAAATTGATCCAAGCATGTTAAAGCACCCATCTTATTGTCTAACCATAGGATTCAGAAAAGGGATAGTTTTGTACTATGTACGCCTAAAGGTCAGAGTTAAAGCCTAAAAACAGCAAAAATCAATAAAAAGGGTCAATTTCAATTGGTACAGGGTCAAATTTTAAAATTGGCTGGTCTAGTTGGATAAAAATAGTGCAAATTAGTGTGTAGTCACTCGAATAGGGATATAGAGGCAGATGTAGTGAATAAGTTTATTGGGTGACATTAATACAAAATGCAACGGCTTATGCGTTAAGAAAGTATCTGGGGGTAACTGAGGATGCAAACCCCATTGAATTTCAAGGGATATGAACGGGGGTGAGGCCATTGCTGATGCCCCTACACATCGGTAAAAACGAATGCAGATAGTTAGACGCAAGGTACAAAACTGGGTGCTGTTGTAGAAATTGTAACAAGGGTGCTACTAGGAAGACTGAGGGCCACCAACCGGTTAAGATGCTTGGACACAACGGAACAGTTATAAAAGGAAGAACCGATTGGATAATCAAATTCAAACAGGAAGATACGTGTATACGAGCTTATGCGCAAAATGTTCCTAACAAGTGCATTTGTTGAGCCGACACTGTACTATCAGTTACAAATTGGAACGAGGAAGGACGTCATACAATGTTTTTATTTGAAAAAGATATCAAAAAGCCGAACGAATGTTATGTCGCTGCATAATGTATTGATTCTTAATAAGCAGTACTCTAGTACGGCGCTATAACTCTGAAACTTTAGGCTGTAAATGTGCAGTGAAATTAACAAACAAAACTCTTTTTTCTAGAAGTGAATCGCGTTAATGAGAGAGTAAAGCCACATGAAACATGGTGTGCTTTCAACATTTCACCTTTATTTTTACAGTTCTGAGGCTGCAATTTTCACTACTAGAGTTTTAAGGCTTACAAATGTTGTCGGATTTTTGATATCTTTTTTCAAATCAAAAATTGGATATGAGTCGCAGTGACATATGTTTCACTAATTAAATTTCGACACCTATCAAAATGTTGACACAATAATTTTTTTATAATGTTGTTTGGCATCAGTTTCTGAAATTTGTATCTTTCCTCATCTCAAACTGAGAATCCCGAGAGGATTTTTGTAAAATTCTTTTGTATTTCTTTAATTTCGACTATGTACTCTTGTACGATACGTACAATTACGCTATCGCCTGCACTGATAATAATTATAAAATAATAATAAATAATCATAAATGGTGGAGAAAGGCGAAAAATTACACATACATGAGGCTCTAATAAGATAACATGTACAAGGAGCTGAAGAAAATCCGTGTATGACAGCATATAAATTAGCATTGTTTTTGCATAATTAATGAAACGAAAAAAACCGCATTATCACTAAGTTGTATAACGATGGTTGAGGTTACCGCCACCGTCGCCGTTGCAGATTTTTCAATATTCCGAGACGAAAAGACACTGTAACAAAGTGATAAATAAGATTTGTTTTCATACATGAATACTGTACAAAATACACCAAGATTACACGCTTTGAAGGTGATTTACTGTGAGATTTAAAAAAACGATGATATTGTGTGACGAACTCTTCGCCATTGTTCATGACGATATCAAATACGAATTGTTTTTTTTCAGTAACCCTCGTCTGTACCAAGCCTTTTTTTTTTTACCACACGGCTTCATACCATACTGGTGGTTTGGGTGGTTACCACCCCCCCCCCCCTCACCTCGAGAAATTTATTATAAATGCACCCGCTGGCTTCTGATTTTGATACCAATGGGTAGCTAGGTCCTCCTCTTTCCATTGATCCAAAATGAGACCACATACCTAGTATGGCGTCCCAAATGACGTCCATCAATTCCGCGATCGGCATTGGCAATTTTCGACGAAAATAGACGAAAATCCCAATTTTGCGCTAAAAATGCGGCAGGAATCTCAGATTTCATGCGGTTTCGCTCTAAATGATGAGCATTCGCTAGTTTTATATAAGCATAAGTGTTTAGAGCCATACTGTGCCTATATTTTCAAAATCACCATAAAATTCCTTTGGTCCACCACCCCCCCCCCCTTACCCGTCGACTTTGAACGCATACCCTAACCCGGTGAGTGCTACCTTCACATTTTTTTCGCTAAAATGCCCGGAAAGGATGAAAGAACGATACCTCGAAGCTTTTTATGAAGTTTTTAGCATTTATCGCACGGAGCGAAGTTCCTGGGGTGGTGAACCCCCCCCCCCCCCTTGGTAAGCGAGGGTTACGTTTAAAAAGTTCTGCTTCATCATGTAGCTAGCCGACTCCCAAAACTTTATATCGAAACCAGAAAAAAACCCAATTTACCGACCACCTCTTCACACATGTTCGGGTGTGTTCAATAAGGTGAACACACTCAAACTTTTGCTTGAAAATCGTTTTTTATATCAGATCAAATTCTAGGATAAAATTTCATACCAAGGTAAAGGACAACCCGTGGCTTGGATGAATTGCAGTATGTTGCAGGAGTGTTGTTACACTAATCAAATTCGATGGCTCTTAGGCAACAAGCAGCTGCAGTAAGGTACCAGTAGGGGTGGTTTCAGGCAATAATGACCTCCATTCCCTATATGGGCGATCCCCAATACCTACATTTAGGACTGTACGGAAAACAACGGCACAGATCTCGGTCGCTAGGGTTATATTCCTGTTATTGGAGAGTGGAATCTTACAATTATTTGGTTGTGGAACACAAAACATGGTCTATATTGTTAAAAAATATCTTTCTGGTGAAGTGAGGGGCGGGGAGGGGGGGGGGGGGTAAGTCGGGGAGGGGGAGGGCACGGTCCTGGTGATGTGTCGTTTCCCCTAAGCCTTGAATTTTGCATGTTGCCGCCATGTGCGTGATAAGTTCGGGGGGGGGGGGGGGGCTAACCGTGACGAACATCCTACACACGCCATCGACTCTACCCAACTACAATCATAGTTCTTGGTTTTCTCACACTAACGATCAGACTAATGCTTAACCTTGCCGAACAACAGGTGCATATCATGCAAGGGGTCCCAGTAAACATTGACTGTTCAAGGATCCTTGGACATTTATAACTTATTGGTAAAACAGTCAACTCTCAAAATCGGTCGGAATAAAGCTATTCAATGTCTGCCCTACGGTCCCAGGTTAATAGTCGTTGTTCAGATCTGGTACACAAATTCGCAAAAACATCTATATACGTGTACAAATCAAAACTTACCTAACACCATGTTATTACTATCTCCGGAAAATCAGCAACGGGCAGGCCTAATGGCGCTACACAGTGAATGTACCAAGCTGGTTGTCCATGTTCCGTTGTAGCATGTGTACGTCTGCCCCTAACTCACAAAGCCTTATACTACTAGGCTGCTTACACTCCGTGTGCAGACTGTAAGACTGCAGTGTTTAACTTTGTTTTGTTGTTGTTGAGCAACAGGCATTTGTCAGCCTCGAAAACTTTGGCGTAAATGTTTTCATCATCAATGCACTTGATTGGATCTCAATGTCGCAGACGGCTCATCATACAGTCCATGCATTGTTTCACAGACGATACATGTTGTCACAACATGCATAGTTAGCTTTTTGTTTTGTTTTGATCTTCTCCGTCCACTTTTACATCAGCAGCTTGTTGTCTGAACCTGCACGCGGGAAAATTACTTTGCACGGTCTCATGGACTGCCGCGCTAGTTTATTTTTAGTTGTAGTAAGGTCCACTCTTGTGCTTTTAATAAATAAAGATAAATCTAATAAATAATAAATACTAACTAATAAATAAATAATAAAAAATAAATAAATAAATAAATAAAAGAACAAATACAGATTTTTCATTGATGTTGGTTTGTATAATAATTAGGTCATAAATGAATCAGTTTTGTTTCTCAAAGAGGTTTCTTTTAGCGGAAAATTCGACAAATCCTCCAGTCTGGGATGCCTCAAACTGCTATCCCCCCCCCCCCCCACCAAAGAAAACCCCCCCCCCCCCCCCCCGCAAATATGCAAACAAGCAATTTTTTTTAAATGGCAAAGTTTTACACAAAGCTGCATCTCAGTATAGCTATGGATAATATTTCGGGGGAAATTTGGGGCCCCCGCGTACGGGCCTGGTTTCGACTTCATATTCTCGGAAGGCCGTTCCCACCCATACCAATGATTAAAAGTATTAGGCTAAAATAATGTAAACAAATGTGATTTAACGGCTAGATATGCCAATTTCCAGTGTATAAATAATGATATAATAAAAAAAAGTACGTACTAGCTCCTCCGGCCTCCTCTCTCTCTCCTTTCCTCCCTCCCTCCTTCTCTACCTCCCCTCCCTCCCTCCCTCCCTCCCTCCCTCTCTCCCCACTTTTCCGCGGCTTGTTCTAAAACCTTGAGGTGAGAAACTAACTTGACAGAAATTTATGCAACTTAAAGGGGGGGGGGTGACCGCATTTAGGTATATAAAGTTTTCAATTTTGATAGAATGGCCTTCACTCCAAAACCACATCTGTCAAGTTTCGCTGGGATCTTTCAACCCATTTTGAAGTGAGAGCTAAAAACTGATTTGGTAATCCCCATGGAGTACTTTAATATTGGTAGACCAAAAGGGGGAAATTTTGTGTTCATAACATCCAAATCAAACATCCTTTAGCGCTAACATTCCACAGGGCAAACTAGTTCTGAGGTTCTGTGGACGAGACTATTAGCGATCAGACCATACATACAAGCATGTTTTCCCGGGGGACCACTTGTATTCAAATGTGGATATGATGAGTGAACATGGACTTACTAAACAAGTATTTCCACCGACTAAAAAACATACACAAAACAAGTATTTCTGTTTTTGCTACACTAAAGAAGTATTTTGTCACTTTTTGCTACACTAAACAAGTAATCAATGCATTGTGTCGTTAATATACCCTTTATTATCTTGCTTTGCTTTACAATATTTTTGATTTTTTTGATCTCTGCTTAATTTGAGCATCACATACCCTAAACACGTACATCACAATTTCAGGGTTAAGAAAAACATACCCTTTTCCCACATTTTGTTGTTTTTGACACCCTAATCAATGTACGGCACTACGCGCGTACATCGCCTGTTGGAAAAAAAGACCCTTTTTACGCGTTTTCTTGTTCACGCATCATATCCACTTTTGAATACAAGTGCCCCCACCCCCGGGCATCCTTTTTACAAGGGGGTGGTCAGGGTTCAGTTTTTGCCGAAAGAAAATTACAAAACTGTCTAAAACTGGCAAAAGCATGAAACAGCCATCATAAAGTCCATCAAACATTGAGAACATATACAAAGTTAATTAAAATCATTCAACATAGTTTTGTCTCATCAAGTCCTCAAAATTAAACATTTAAAAATTGATATGAAATTTCTGCATGCAAGTAACTTGCGACTTGAAAAAAAATATTGGTGGTGGGATGTCATTACTATACAATTTCTGTAACTGTAAACCAGTTGACTTACACATTTGATCATTCACATCTATAATCTCTATAATCTGACATGAGAAAGAACTAACTCATAATTGTAAGGCCGTCTGTGGGTTTTATCTGTACAAGTGAACATATTACTAAAATATGTCATGAAAAGATTTAAAATTTAATGTTTATAAATTATATGGACTTGATAAGACAACAAGTCAATGTGTTATTGGTTTTGTGTTTTTTGGATACTTTTTCATATTTAATTGCCCTAATTAGATGAGTTGCTTCAATGTTTTGCTAGTTTTAGGGTCATTCCATGCCAAAACACCAAGGTGTGGAACCCACCCTCTCAGATTTTGTTGAAATTGCAGTCAAAGGTACATTTTATGGGGCTACAGAGGAGGTCAAAAGGAAAAATTCAAATTCCATTCCATTTTGAAGTTATGGGCTCTCAAAGATTTACGACTCGGACTATAAAATTGTGATTCAGTATTAAAAAAACTTTATTAATGCTATTTATATAATCAGTAGTTGCTTTGTTATTGATGCAACAAGTGGCAAGTAGAATTTCTTTGCATCCCCCTAGTAAAATAGGCCCTCAAATAGTTGCCATGGTGCAAAATGGACTAAAATGGGACCACACATAGAGGGCGCTTATCTTGACGCGTACACCTGATCAGGCGGTGGCGGCCAAGCTTCATTCAAAGCGCAAAACTGCCGAACGAGTCATTGGACGAGCCTGAACAGTGACCGGAATTTGAAGTCACTGTACGCGTTTATAAATAGATCAGTGAGTGGCGAGTGGGACTTCCCGTACAGAGCCGCGACCGATCTAAATTGCCTTGCTTTAGTCGGTGGTGCATAATTGTGCTGCAAAACTATCATCAAATCGTTTTTAAAGACCGGACATGAGAGGATTGCTACATGCAGGTCAACGAATCATATTCCACGATGGTGCATAGGCTACCTGGTACCCCTGGTACTCTGCCTGATACCGGGCCTGGTACATGGTCCGCAGCTATAAATAGCGGTGACCCTGCGGCCCTGCGATTGAACATGCGGTCAAACAAGCCTCGTTCAAAATGGATCCCGTTTGTACCGTTATTCATACAAAAAAAATACTTACACTGGAGTTGATTCTTCAACTCCAACGGATTTTGAGTGGAAAAATATTGATAATAAACATATTTTCGACTTTAGAATATTTGTCAAGTTTTCGTGATTACGTGCTAAACCTATGGGAACGGCAAAAACGACGTTATCTTGGCCGCCCCCCCCCCCGCACCTGATATGTAGTTCTAGCATTCAAAAAATATTAGCATACACTATAACAATCACTGTGATAGAAGTTTTATTTTGTATTTTTGATGTCTTCAGTGAAAAAATGTGAATTACATATCAAGCAAAATTAAGCTCAGTTTGGTTTAAAAGTTGCTGAATTCAGAAACCTTTCGCTATAAAATTGCAAAATTTGACAAAGTATTTTGGGATTTGTTTTTCATCACTACAGACCACATTAGATGTGATCAGTATCATCCAAAACATGTCCCAAATAATTCTTACATGACATGTTACGTGACCCAGTTCAAAATTTTCCGAGTACTTAGTCAAATTTTGCACTTTTTCTGGTAAAGGTTTCTTAATTCTGCAACTTTTAAACCAAAATGGGCCAAACTTTGCTTCATCTGTTTTTCACTGAAGACATCAAAAATACAAAACAAAACTTATATCACAATGATTGTTATAGTGTATGCTAATATTTTTCCAATGCTAGAACTTCATATCAGGTGTACGCATCAAAATAAGCGCCCTCTATGTTTGGTCCCATTTTAGTCCATTTCACACCATGGCAACTATTCGAGGGCCTATTTTTACTAGGGGGATACAAGGAAATTCTAATTGCCAGTTAACAGTTGTTGCATCAATAACAAAGCAACTGCTGATTATATAAATAGCATTAGTAAAGTTTTTTAATACTGAATCACAATTTTATAGTCCGAGTCGTAAAACTTTGAGAGCCCATAACTTCAAAACGAAATGGAATTTGAATTTTTCCTTTTGACCTCCTCTGTAGCCCCATAAAATGTACCTTTGACTGCAATTTCAACAAAATCTGAGAGGGTGGGTTCCACACCTTGGTGTTTTGGCATGGAATGACCCTTTATTGGATTTAAACTAACAAAAACTGGCTAAAACAGTATTGTTTCCCGTTTTTGTCACTACACCGACAAACCCGAACCGTGGAAATTTGGTGATAATTTGTTTATAATCAAAGTTTTTGTCTGAAGTTCAAGCCTGTCAATTCTTGAAGATTGGCAGAACTTCTGCTCAGACTAAAAAAGTGCAGAATGTCGCATTTTCTGTATAAATTCATTGAATAATAACCAATAAATTTAGGTAACAAGTAAACCATTATAGGATTTATGTTAAGATCTGCTAATCATCCATGTGCCCATCAAACTTTTACAAAAATTAAATCATTCCTCTCTTATGTAAATGTATGTCATTATATTTACATTCATGAGCATAGTTTGAAGTGAAAAAAACATGCTTAAAACCACGGGTTTTGAAAAAAACCATTGTTAAAACCACGGGCTTTTCCCACTCCTGACAAAAACCTGCGAATCCTGGAGGTTGTAGAGTTGTCGTGAAATAGCATGTTTAAAATATAGAAACTTCTCGGACATATTGCAATGTGTGATATTTCTGATCTGCAAGATGTTGGGAAATGTTGTTCTTCACACAAATATCAATATGCCAATATATTTTGGGCTGGGGTGTTTGAATATTTTCCGCACAGGTATGCAAAATTCGTCAAATACTTTTTAGCATGTCTGTTTTCATATTTTTAGCCAATTTTCTTTTGTTTTTTAAATGAATCTTTATTATTCTATAGATCTTGACAGCAATCTCGGGGTTTGGTTATGAAATATGCTATAATTAAGGATTTATAATGATTGTAAGAGTTGTAAGTATTTTCGAAAAATGTACGTTCAAAATGAAACCATTAGTTTAGATCATTTGCATAGGAAATAGTGCAAGAAAGTTTTTTACCTAAAGAAAATTTCAACAGAAACAATTTTGTATTATCATAAGTGTCACAGAATAATATGTCAAAAGTCTAGAACAATCAACAATGGAGTACATAAAAAATAGGGGAAAGTTTTGTACAGGGGTCAAAAGTAAAACAGGTCTAATTGTTTTGAAACCTACACAAACATTCATTTGGGCATGAGGATTAAAAAGGTATTGTTTGACATATCTACGGTCATTAGTTTTAGGATTATAGGCTCATAACTGTTCAAGGTCATCCTGTGCTGGGGTAATTCTTTCAGAGTGGTCAGATTTTGACTAAACTAGTCTCAAATTATCTGTTTGATCATAATCCTATAACCGAAAATGCATGCTCTGCATTTGGCATTTAAGTATGCAAATTAGATGGTACGTGACCCCATATGATATGGAGACCATTGTTACATTTTGACCTCTAGTTACGTGATCGAAGGTACAAAACTTGCCTCCCTGCAAATACATGTTCCCCGCTAATTATACTTCTGGACTTTTGATATGTTATTAGTCTAACAACACCGACTAACAACTATTTTGAGGCCAAACCATCATTTTATTTATATGTCTTGCACTACAAAGGAAACTGACTGTGATGACGCCTAATTGCTTAGGCTAAGTACTCATGTTTAGCAATAATTCAGTTGCGTAGATGTTTCAGTTCTGCTCCTATTATGAAATATTATACAGCTACTGTGTGAATCTTCAGTTATATCTCAACCTGATTTGAGTATTTTTTACATGTTCACCTCTTTATGGTCTTGGGCTTCAAAGCCGTGTGAGCATGATTTTGGGCCGGGTTATCCTGTCCTGAAGTTTACTTAGGCCATAATCTAAAAAAAATCTTAAATGTGGCTCTCAGATCCCGGCCTCGTGATGCCCACTATAAAAACGTTGATTTGTAGTTCTAAGAGATGTTGGCCCGAAATTATGCTCCAGGACCAGCTGCTCAGGCCATATGTCCCCCCCCTTTTTTTTTTAGAGCAGTGGTCCTGGAGCAGCTGGTCCTGGAGCAATGGTCCTGGAGCATAAAAAAATCTGGAAACCAATTGCTAAGTCAAATATGCTCCAGGAGCCATATTTGAATACGCAAATGGTCCAGGCGCATATGGCAAATATGCTACGGAGCAGAGGAGAAATATTCTGTCAAATACTGACCATATGCTCCAGGACCAGCTGCCTCCAGGACCATATGCTCCAGGAGCATATGGTCCTGGAGCAGCTGGTCCTGGAACGCATAATTTCGGGCCCCAAAATCTCTAGAAGCTGATTGTATCCACATAAAAACAAAACGGGTCCCATGGTGCTCAATCTTCTTTACTTAAGGCTCGGCAGGGCGAATGAGCTAACACGCAATCACGAAATCTTGTCAAAAATTATAAATGTGTAATATGTTATTAATAACAATATTCTCATTCCATTGTTTTTCGTTTTTGTTTGTTTTTTTGTCTAGCTTTTCTTTTTCTTTTAAATTGTTGTAAGTAAGAACAACGGTAAATAAAGTGCTCTTAGTGAGGTCTATGAGGTTGTCTATGGGCCATAGGGCCACCATAACCGGCCCTCATTGCCAAAATTGGCTTGCTCTTTGCATTCTGTAGTACTATAGATACCTACTTTGATACATATGTTGCCACGTTGATTTAGGGTTGGCCGTAGTCGCCTGCAAGGTTCCATCTTTGCCCTAAGCGCCCTCATAGTTTTACAGAATAGAGGCGGGGGAGGACACGACCTGCTCGATTTTGGCATTTGATTTTGGTCCCAGTGATATTGAGCTCAGGTGATTTTGACTAATGTTTATTATATTTACTAAAATTCCGTTTTATAAGTTTTTATAGTCCGCTGGACCCATAGTCCACCTACAACGGTCAAGAATAGGGTGCTCGATTCAAGCAAACAGAAGCACGTTTAAGTCTTTGAGCAAGCAGAATTTGATAAATAGCCTAAACTTAAAAATACATGAACGAACGAGAAATTGGGGGAAGCAGTACCTATTGTAAATCGTAACAGATAAAATGCAATGGAAGAATGAGTAGCCTTGATTAATTTCTTTGACAATCAATGTAGCTTGTCATTTTGTGAGTAAACTCCGCAGTTACAATGAGTTGTTGTTACAGCGCCATCAAACACCATCACAATATGGAAACTACTTTATGAGCAGTAAATGTACACCTTTTCTACCTAATGTCACTATTATTTTGCATTCGTCAAAAGTGCTCAGCTCTTTGCCCTTTTTGATAACTTGGCGAATGAATAATTGTGAAGACATATTGTAATATTTAAAGAAATGCAAATTGCTTCAATGTTGTTGTTGTTGTCAATTCGGTGAAAAATAAGTTGTTACCCATACACCAAAATATTTACACTTTTGCCTATAAGTCACGCCTGAATATCCTCATACGCTCGTAAAGTGAATGGCAGAAGCGCGACTTTTACTTACGCTAAAAAAATACAGTCAATTTTACAGTGTTTTACTGGCCGCAATTCTGCCAACAAATTACCGTAAAAATTACACTATACTGTAAAAAATAATTTAATCAAAACATATTTCGTGAGTTTTACAGAGATTGTAAATTTGTAGAGAATTAAAAGCAGTTATTGACTGTAAATTGCACTGTATTTTTACCAGTGTATAGATCGTATAGATCATACTTTGGTTTTCCGGTAGAGTCCCTGTTGGCCCTCTTAGCCGTTACGAATTAAATACTAGGATGCAAGTACTTCGTCGTTATTTTAGCTTGCAATGTTTCTGCGCGAAATCATATCAGGATCAATTATAATAATAGCATGAAAAATATTAACGAATAGTTAATAGTATAATGCTCATTTCCATTAGGTATCTGTACATGTACATACAAAGTGCAATATATAACTAAATGAAACATGTCTTAGCGATGTAAAAAAAAACATTTATTTTGAAAAATTAATGAAAAACATTGTCATAGATACCATTTATTTGGAAATATTAATTAATTGATTAGGATATTCAATTAAGTTAGGGCTTAATTGAAAATATAATCTTCTTAATGTCAATTTATTTGCATGCTGTAAGGACGAGTATTTAACAACGACCGAACAATGAGGAACTGGTTAAGCTTGAATGATCGCTCTGCTCGGTAGTTATATGAATACTGTATGAATTCCAGCTTTGAATGCGGTATAATTGGATAGGGTTCTAAGTTAAGGTACGTGGAGTCATTTTGGCCAGTCTATTCCGTCAAGATTTTTGAGCTGTTCACTAACTAGGGGTTGCTATGTAATGTATTGCTCTCGAGTCATCGTTGACCACCTACTTTGTGAAAACGAAGACGCACTGATTAAGAACATTTCTACATGAGGTAGGACTTCATTGCTTCTTAAACATGTGGCGTCCTGACAGACTCTCATGAAAACATTATTTCTTAATTTGATCAAAATAAATTTATTTACAACGCCATCACTTTTTCACATAACCGATCACAGAGCAGTAACAACGTACATGTTACTATAACAGGAATACAAAATAAATTATATAGATTGAGTAATATTGAATCTGACTGAAATAAAACTACAATTAAAAGTCTAAAGAGATAACAATATTAACCTTAGACAGTCGAAGGAAAATTGGAAGAAGATATAATTTCCAATATTGGAGCATAGCGATAAAGGCAGTTATGACAATACTAAATAAGTCTATAGTAATACAAGCAGACAAATACAAGATATGATCGGATAAAAAAAAAAAACTCAACATCAATAAATTAAAAGATGTGACGATTGCAATACTAAGATGCGACTGAAGAGTGAGTAAGAATGACGAAAAAGATCCAATTTGGACCACCGGAAAAATCGAGACATACTGACAGATAAAATGGCTGATGAGTTATGGTCGAATCAACCTCATATGCCCGCTCCCTATATTTTTGGGCTGCGACAATTGTATAGCATAGGGTGAATCACTTCGGGTGTAATCGGTAGTTAATGATAAACCGATCCCAAAGGATTTGACTCCGCGTCCAAGTAAAATTAGGACTTCGACAAAAAAGTCATGTTTGTCGTACCTTTGCAACTTTTCATGAATAAAACATGATGCCTAGGCCTATAGTATATCGTATATTATGAGTAAAAATTCACTTACATTCAGTCATCGTCTGATTCCGATTCACTGTTTCACTCTCCCCCGTCAGCTTGATAATGATTTGATTTGTCAATATCAACAATATTCTCCTTGCTCCATCAGGTTCTTATATCCCAATAACTGTTGTATATAGTTGGCTTATGTTATTTGAATGAATGTTTAATGATTCTTTTTTTCCTTGCAATTTAATTAATCGCCTACAGATTCTTGAACATACCTCTAAAAATTAATTTTACTCAGTGCAACTGGGAGTATAAAGGTGTTGAGAGGTTGAGTCAAAGTTTATACAGCATGGCGTAAACACAAATTTCCTTTACTCATCACCCAAGTACAATTGTGAAACACATGTTGAGTAAAGCAGTTTTGAAATCTAACTCACCGTTGCGTGACAAAATATTTTTGAGCATTGCCGTTCAGAAACTTAGACCGCGTTGATTCTGATCGTACGCAACGTTGACGAACTCAGATACGTGCAGCCATTAGGTCCATGTGGGCCCACAAGAATTGTCGCGCCACATATCAAGGCAGGTGACAAGCTGGTATGTCGCGGAAATCTGGTCATTCTGATATTTTACATCAACAGTTATAATCAATCAGAAAATATTGAGAATTTTTGCGGGTGATGCCACATGGACTTGTTTATGAATTGTGAACTTGGCGAGATTCCGGCGTATTAACCCGACTATGTCTACGGAAACTGCTATCAACCTTATGAATTCGGCCACCTTTCACCGTTGATAGCCTGTATCCCTGCACTGTGAGCGCTGTATATTCAAACGGGGATTCGCTATGCTCAGTAAAGCAGTAGGTTGCATTTATGCCAGCATTTTAATTAATCTGACAAATATATGGCCTATAGTTTTACTGGTGCATGTACATCGGGCATCTCATATCATGATTTGAAACCACCATGGCCTTCGAAGAAAAAGGTAAAAGTATGGAAAAAATATGTCCTTGTAGATTTTGAGTTATTTTAAAATACCAAGTATACGCTGAGTTCTTTTTTTGTTGATGTTATGAAAGGTAGTCTATTACAGAAATCAAATCAAAATATCTGGAAGATTCGAGTGTATTACTGAACAACATTTATCAACCTGGTGAGCAAACTTGTAGTTTCTGATGCAATAAAAATTTTGTTTTACCTGCAAATTAATGTTACTTCAACAGTTGGGCAAACAGTGTGCTCAAATCAGTTGAGTCAAAACATGTTACTCAAAGGTTGAGCAAGAATCTATCAAATACAGTATAAACTTTGGAAAGACTTCCCTATGTACCCCATGTATACATTTACATGATACAAATTATTTTAATTTGGCCTTGTTGATCAAAACGAATAAACAGCTAAATAATAAACATTATGTTGCATGTAAATATATGAGAGGGGTTGGTACATATGAGTCTTGCCAAAGGTACTCCTGTGGATGAGTTAAAGTTTTATTCGCCCTATTGAGTAAAATTGTCACAGCTCAACTGTTGAGTCAAGGGAGTAAAAGTGGTACTCAACAAAAGTGGAGTCAAATATTTACTCTTTTACTGAGTAAAAAGTTTAATTTACAAGGCAGAGTAAAACTGACTACTACAACCTTTGTTGAGCTCAAGTTACTCAACAAAAGAGTTTGACATTTTACACGACCATAAGGAGTCAAAAAATACTCAGGTTTAGTAAAACAAATTTTAGAAGTGTACTCTGTATATGTCTACCTAAATTTCTTTTGGTGTAATTTGGACATTCAAATGCACCTGAATAACGCAAGGAAAAAATATTGATGGCCTGACATTCTTAAATCCCACATGCCTGGCAGTGATCATTAATCTTCTAAGACGATGGTGTGAAGCTTTATTATGCACCTCATACATCAGATGCTTATAACACCCCACCCTTTCTCTTCCCCCCCCCCCCCCTCCCCCCCCCCAAAAAAAAGGCCAATCTGCAAAAGCGTCCGCTTTATCGTGCTGAAGTTGCTGCTTTGCTTTCAACGCCGACCGAGACAAACTAAAAATGGGAAAATAATAGATAAATTTTCCAGAAAAGTAATGGGTTTTGGAATGTTTAACGTAAGGCGTTTTAATGTTCAAATTATCAAAATTCGCAGAGCGTCCGGGGACTTCGCCCCCTGGACCCCCCGTGTGCCCTGGACACTAGCAGGGGTCCTAAGGCGGGCCCCTGCAACCCACCCGTTAGTTCTCGCGCGTCGCGCTCGAAATGTCCTTTTCTGGAAAATCCGCACCCCCCCCACCCAAGAAAAAAATCCTGGTCCGGCCTGCTCAAAGGTAACTGCACCATTGGTAATCGTTGCACGCTATGAGTCACGCTGCTGAGCTTGCATGTCCCAGTTAGATCAACATCAAAAGCACTTGAGAGAAGTTTTCAAAGTGTCTCATAGCGTTCTGGGAGCAACCACGTGACCGTTTCCCCAGACTGTAGTTCGCTAAGACATGAAGAAGTTTGGTGTGGAATACGAGAAAATCTCCATTCTGACCATATTTGGGCCGCGACCCTATGAGATGGATACTCCATAGTTGGAGCGAGTGAGAAACTTCTGTGATAGAATCTGGTCTTGCCACCTATCCTGAGAATGATCTTCCTCAAACAGTTTAGATCTATGTAATAATGATACAAATGGAAACTGTTACATTTGAGAAGAGTCATGGGAGAAAAAAAGGGAGATGAAGTAGAGGTCAATAAGTCCAAGAGGCTTTAAAACTGACCCCACCAAGAGAGTGCTGTAGTAATACAGCGCGGAACAAAACATGACATACAACACACACAAAGAAACACACACACGAACAAAATAATACAAACAGAGGAAACCACAGTAAATTGGACTAAGTCGGGACATATGCGTAATCAACCAGTCAAATGGAGCAGTGGGAATAATTAAAACTAATTAATAACAAGTACAAGAAAAAATAATTACCTGGTTTCATATTTATTGAGGAAATGGGTTCCATTTCCATGTTGACTTTAAAACGGGTTGGTACATTTGCTGTACCCACTTTGCCTGCTCTCAGTTGAATTCAGCAGCCTTGACGGAATAAAGTGCACGTGATACTGTACTTTATTCCGTCAAGGCTGCTGAATTCAACTGGGAGCAGACAAAGTGGGGTCACAAAATGTACCAACCCCTTTAAAACTATTTATTGTCTTGGAATCGTGGATATCTTTATTCAAAACGTTCCAGACCTTGGGATCAGAAACTTCTATTGAGTATTTTAACAAGTTTGATGTTGGTTTAATGGTTATAAAGTGTTTAGCTTGTCTAACTATGAATGTCACAGTGTCTTGAAAAAAAGTTGGAGAAGGAATTTGGAAGTGTTGTTATTGTAGCGATTCATAAAGAGTGCCTTTTGTAATTTGTTAAAATCAAAGATATTTAAGGTCTTAAAATTGTTGAATATTTGGTTGGTATGAGACAAATAATTTGAACATTATTTTAAAAAAAAAAAAAAACCTTAATTTTTCTAAAGTGTGATATTTTGGGAAATTAATCTATTTTGACAATGTAAAGTATACTAGGGTGTGCAAATAAAGCCGGCAAATAGTTGATATCAATTTTCTTATTTGCTTAAATTATTAAATTCAGTGAACGGACGATGTAGGACCCTTTCAAACATCTGATTTTTGCTAGTACTAAAATTCATAATTCACGTTTTGGTCGTTATAGTTTAATTTTCCGAACGCCTATCAGAAGATGTTATCGTATGTTAAGCTTAGAAATATGATAAAAGTAAATACCATACATCACGTTCAACAAACATGATGGAATATGGATTTGGGTTAAAACAAAATGAATGAGAATTTATTTACAAGGTGTTTGTACTTAATTTTAGCAAGTCAGCAATGCAATGATATCTTATTTGCCAATGACAAGACATAGGCTAGCTTATCAGCTTATTATGGTTCTGACGCGCTCGCTGGTTAAGCTTTCCTGAGATTGGATATTCGGGAGGTACAGCCAGTATTATCAGAAAGCTTCAATGAGATTTTTGGTCCGAAATTCAGTATGCTCCTGCATATGGTCCAGGACCATGGTCCTGGAGTATAAGTACTCTAGAGAATATTCCAAGTCAAATTTTAATGGACATGCTCCAGGAGCATATGGCAAACATGCTCCTGGAGCAGTATTTGACTTAGAATATTTCTCTACTGCTCCAGGAGCATATTTGCCATTTGGTTCTGGAGCATTGTGCCTTTAAAATATGCTCCAGGAGCATATTAAAATGTGCACAAATATGCTCCTGGAGCATATTTGACTTAAAATATATGTCCAGATTATTTATGCTCCAGGAGCATATTCAAATATTCTCCTGGAGCATATTTGACGTAGAATTTGTCCCGATTATTTATGCTCCAGGAGCCTATGCTCCAGGACCATATCGTCGGCTGAATGCAAGACCAACGTAAGTGCAGTTTGACTAATTTTGCAGGAAGGACATTTTTGTGTTTCTACATGTATTGGATGCTATAGGTGGTGTGTCCATAATTATAGCAGGTATTACAATAGGAAATGTATTTGTACGATATAAATGAAATAAATTTTACTTGACAAACGTAATTAAATATTTATTTACAAAAGAAGAGAACGTAAGTGAAATCAGTATTTTCTAGTTAGTGCAAGACCAACGTAAGTGCCACTTACGTTGGTCTTGCACTGAAAAAATGTTTGATGCAAGACCAACGTAAGTGCCCCTTACGTTGGTCTTGCACTGAAAATGTGCACAAATAAATGCTTAATGCAAGACCAACGTAAGTGCCACTTACGTTGGTCTTGTACTGAAAAGGTGCAAAATGTTTTAATGCAAGACCAACGTAAGTGCCACTTACGGTGGTCTTGCACTGAAAAGGGGCAAATATATTTAGTGCAAGACCAACGTAAGTTCCACTTGCGTTGGTCTTGCACTGAAAAGGGGCAAAATTGCTCAATGCAAGACCAACGTAAGTGCCACTTACGTTGGTCTTGCATTAAGCGGAAAAAGCGAATTGCACATACGTTATCTTCTTTTTCTAATTAAAACCTTTTGAATCACTTACATATCTTAACACATAGTTTAAATTATGCGCGAATACCTCCTCTTTCAAAATTCACCAAAAACTCAATTTCGACAAAAATGTCACTTACGTTGGTCTGAACCATATGGTCCTGTAGCATAATTTCGGGCCGAAATCTCATAGAAGCTATCAGAAATGCTGTCACAGGTAAATGGCGGAACCGATGTCCGTACCACCTGAGGTGTTTTGTAATACCATTCCTATTTTTCACGTTTTAGGCACTTGTGGTGCAGGTGGATCAGCGCTCACCTCATAAGCATTAGGTTGTGGGTTCGAGCCCCGCTAGCTGTCGCCAATGTGTTGTGCACTTGGGCAAGGCACTTCACCTCGCTTGCCTCTCTACACCCAGGATAATAAATGGGTACAGGTGTAGAAGTATTATTATAGTCCGGCGTACTCACAGTCCGGCTACAACGGTAAGGAATAGGGCACTCAATTCAGCTGACTCTTCACGCAACATTAGTTTCACGCTTTATTCCGTTATCGTCTATGGAGCCCGGACTGTGGCTCCCGCCGGACTATATAGTTGCTTTCACACTGGCATATGCGGTGAATGCAAAACAGACTCGCTGTGCGGGAGGAGTAGTGAACCCCCCACAGCAACATTATATGAGGGAGTCTGGCCCAAACGCCAAAGACAGAGAGATGGGCACTCCGCCTGCCCGGGGGGATCAGTCTTCCTACCACACGGGGGGTATCGTCCGTGTCCAAGAATTCACGTAAAAAGGGCGTTTTTTTCAGGATCAGGCACGTTACGTACGTAACGTGAAAGGGTCTAAAAATCACCAAAAATCAAGAAAAGGGTATATTTTGTAAATGAGGACTTACGCATTTAGGGTCCATATTCATTTCGGCATAAAAAAAATAAAAAGTCTGTTCCTGAAGTCTGTACTTGCCTTCAAATATGTGCTTTTCAAATCCCTACACGCTGTAAACGATCTACACCTGATTTTTAGTGCAGGTCTATCTTGGTTTGAGATTGAGAAATGGCAATTCCATTTGTGATTGCCTGATCGTCGCTAAACCAATATTGTTCTATATACCTTTACGCATGAAACGGGCACATTTTAGCAATTAAAACTCAATTTATTAAATGTCAGTCAATTCTAGGTTTGTAATTTTCTTAAAATAACTTTTGGGACATAATTTAGGTGCATAATTGCGCCGATTCGGCAATTTTCAGGGAAAATGCCGAGAGGGAAAATGATGATTTTTCGTTGCGCTGCAAATACGGAAATCAGTGACCCCCTTACAAATATGAAATTATTTCTGTCAAATTCGCATGAAAATGTGCTTTTGGAAAGTGAACATTGCAAGGGATACCCCCCTCACTTATACGTAGCGCCATGCCTTTTCTCGACTAGTCGTGCTCCCGTCTTGAGAATTGTTGGATACACTCCTGGCTCAAAATGCATTTCCCTTGTTAAATACCTTTCCTCGGATATTTCCTGGGTGAAAAACTAACTTTCCCCAGATGTTTTCTGATTTAAAAATTGCACTGAAGGTACTAATCTTTGTAATGTAAGGTTGAAAGAATTATGGTTCTGGGTTTTACGTATAAAGGGTAATAATTGCATTAATTACTTGCTTAGGGTATAGGGAGAAAGACAAACACTTGTTTAGGGTATGTGATTGCACTACTGATACTTGTTTAGGGGCGCAAATTCCACCAAGTACTTGTTTAGGGTAGCTCATTGCGCTACTGCTACGTGCTTAGGGGTGAAAATTCAAGCTTCAAAAATACGTATTTAGGGTGCTTTTTGTGATGATGCTTGGACACGGATGATACCCCCTTGTCAATGAGAAGTGCCCCCCCCCCCCCCCCGCGGTAAGCCTGCGGGTGCAGCATTGCACTTTGTTTCACGTGTATAACACTAAGGCCGCTATAACTATTAGTTTGTTAAATAAAATGTCACAAGTACACATTTGTAGAATTTCTATAACCTTATGTTGGAATTCTTACCCCAATGATATAATAATGTTATGGAAAAGGAATAATTGAAAAGTTTTAAGGAATTAGTAACCAAGCATCCAACGAGAATGTTTCACAGTAGAAGCATGTTTTTGTGAGCTTTTGTGTAATAGTGTAATTACTGATTCAAGAATACGCTTAAATTTGTGGAATAAAAATATGAAAAGTGATACAATATGGCAAGAGTACTATTTCTCTTGTTCATATTACGGAAGCCCCTGCAGTCCGAATAGGCAATGCAATGAATTCCATGCATATGCCCGTTATCTTGTTCTTGTTATGTTTAAAACGTATATCACTAAGTAGATTGCCAGGCAAAACTCGGAATTAGTATGAACACGATCAGGCAATTGGGGGGGCTCCTTAATTCCCCAAAAGGGCCGCTTTTTAATGTTTTTTTTTTGTCGATAAGAAAGTCCAAATTTTAGAGAAAAGTGACAAAAGGGCACCTATTTGGTATGTGATCAGGTGTTCTAAAGTCCAAAAGAGACCATTTTAGGGAGTGTTAGGTCCAGCCGGTGGCGGCCCAGCATTTTAAATATAGCAACTCACCAAAACTAATCAAAATAGATTACGGTAATACAGATACAAACTCGCCCTTGTCCGTTATTCATACAAAAAAAATCAGAATAACTCTTACAGTAGAGTTGATTCTTCAGCTCAAACGGTTTTGAAACAAGAAAATGTTCTTTGACAACAAATAAAAAAATCTGAATGTTTCAGCAAGATTTCGCTTTTACGTGTTAAACCGGTGGCGACGTCTAAAATTGGGATTTCTTGACCGGCCCCCTGGTTAAAGGCTGATTCAGAGATTTTGAAATATAATTGTATTGTTTAGTAATCGAAAATAGCCTTCTAGAACTAAAGATAGTTATCTAAAATGCTTAATTCCAAAGTTAGAAATTAATCGATTTTTTCGTTCTCATGCGGTTAACACTTATGCACATGCCATAGGATACCGTGTATAACAAAAATTCCGGATCTTGAATTTTATAACAAAATTGTGATTCTCTATATGAAGGACTTCGATTTGAGCTTAATTATTTCACACAGTGATTAGCGCATGGACAAGCATTATGTATAAGGCAAAAACGCTATTTGTTTGAAATTGAGTGCGCCCTCATCGGGAAATCTCTGAATCAGCCTTTAAGTCCATCTTTATGACGTCTCTCCAATTAAAACCTGCGTATGGGTCTGATCAACGTGCGTTGTAGTCACGTTTTTGCTACCGTTTCGTGTAACATCATTTCTAACACCTCTATTCGTGTTCTTTCATGTGCATTTTTTACCAATCTCCTCTGAAAATGACACCTTCAACATAATTTGAATCATTTATAATATCTATATAGGTTTTAGGTTGATTCACATATCAATTTGGTTGCAGACTTTGTCAGAAAATTACCTTTCTGTCCTGTTTAATATATTAATTATGTCGGTTGCTTAATTGGGTCATTTGTCATACGAAACCACGAAAACAAACACGTGTCAGATTTTGTGTATTAAATATTCACGTGCGCCTGCCAGTGTAAAACGGAGAGATTTACTAAAAAACGGAGAGATTTACTAACGATTTCGTCCCAAATATAACTTACATTGAAATTAAAATCAATATCGAAAATTCTGTATTGAAGCATAAACAGATATTACCCGTTCCTCGTTTATTTCTGTGTCAAACATATAAACACATACTTTTTCCATCTTTTCACTTTTATTCCAGTTTTACTGACATAATGTGTAAAAGTAACTGGTCACGATGGTCGCTGCTGCATTAAATTGCTTTCGAACGTGACGCATCTGGCACTAAGATTCCCCCTTCGTATTAAATTCCCATCTGATTTGAAGAACGTTGTAAAAACTTGCAATTTTAAAGTTACGACACTTTGATTTTCAATTTTTAAGGCGCGTTACTGCGTGAAGAAATGAAGTAGCCAGTATATAAAAGGTAAAGACACAGCTCGCTCTTTTCTAAGAGGGAAAAGAAGGAACATTGCTCTTTCTGCTGAACACTGTTGAAATGTTGATGTATCAACGCCCCAGACATTGATTGAAATGCCTTGATTTGGTGCATTTTCCTGTGGACAAAGACAATCCGAACCAAAGAATTTTATGAGAAATCCATGTTCTGATGATGGACAAATGAACTCCAGTTGATGGACATCATAAATAGTCTTATAGTTCATCATCAAGCACCGATTCACAATTGCACATTAAACCTTCTGTATGTCAAACAGTTTGAAAACAATGATGCATCCTATCTGCTCTCTACACACTTTAACATGAAGAAATTTGTTTCACCAAGCTCGATTGTCTTATCAACAGGGTCATTTACCTTTTCCTTCATATCTAATCACCAGGATCTGCGCATTCCCAATACAGATTCACTTAAGCTTAATTATATTCAGTCGATTTAGTAATAAATCTACCATTAGTACCTATTCTAAATCCGTTCAACCGTTATTATTCTGATTATCATTATTGATTTTACCTCACATTCCACATGATAGGAGAATGTTTACCCTCCACACTTATAAAAACAGAATTTGTCGCATACTTTGGAACGACACCTTCCTTGAACCAGAACCAAGCCTGAAGTGCACGTGCACAAAGTGGTTGAAAAGTTTCAGCAATAAACCTAAAACGTCGCTGAAACACGAACAATATCGCGGCCTTTGGCCACAACACATCATCCATAGTCACCGTTTACCTTCTAGTAACCTTTGAAAGAAGAAAAACATCAACACTCGATTAATTTTGTTTACACTTTTCCATGCGAGACATCGTCATTGTCTTTCTTTGACTTTACCGATTCACGCGACATATAGGTACTCATTGATGTGCGCTATACAAATATGTCCAATTATCTTGTCGTAACTGTTTCCAAAATTGCATAGGCGTGTCGCAAATAAATAGGAATCAAATAACGGCACTAATGGCAAATTCTATATATTGTTTTCCTTTTCAGTTTTGTGCTTAATTGTTATCATTTAAAGGAATTTGGCATACTTGTTAATATTGGTCTGAATTGGTAGTCACTATGAGCTAGTAAAATCTCACTTCCATTGGCACAGTTCAGTACCCTCCATTCGCCAGTGCATTTAGAAAATACACCCCCTGGTTTTTGGGCATGATATATGATACCCAGATCACATAAGGTCAGTTCATGTCAATGTATGTACAAGTACAACTCACTGAACTGTGTCCTTGGTGGATGAGCATATTGTAACTCATAGTGAGTAATCCGCAGAAAATAACAATGGTAGCCTTAATTGGTAGAACCTCATCGACAACAAAGACATTAAAATTAAAAATAAATAAGGGTTATATTTTAAGCGACAAGTATGAATTGTCGAGAGGATTTTGAACGGTAAAGGAGACTCGTGGATTAATGTTCAGGTTCACTATTTTCTTACATAGCCATTAAAGCGCTAAGTGTGTACCGCTTAAAGGCGCATTCATGATCCTAGTACCGTCCCTTTTGTTTATGATTCGTTAGATACATTGGTACACATACGATACTATGGCCAACGGTTCAGATGATACAAAAAATCTTTTTGTGTTAAAACACTTTTGACGAAAATCGGGGAAAACGAAACGTCCCTTTAAAACATGCATTGCTTTTTAAAAGGAGGTAAAGTTAGCTTTAATCGGTTTTCTACTATTGAGTAAATATCACAATGTACCCAATTGAAACGTACGTGCATTACTAAATAAGAAAATCTAAGTCTTATACTCGTAAGCCTAGGATAATGATTTTTTTTTTTACACTATTAATTGTAAAATGGTCATATACATATCATATATGACGCATATCATGCACTTCAGGAAGAGCAACCCTTTTGAAAAGACTAAGTGATCAACAAGAATTAAAACAACATCCTAAATGAGAACGAAGTACTTAAAGAAATCTATTATTTTGCTTTTGCAGTATGCAACGCAACCTTCTTGCAAAAAACGTATCATTATAAAATCGTATTGACAGGAAGCTGTAGACAATAGTAGACATTGGTAGAGACGATGATGTAACTTGTAGGCAACAAACTGCTTATACATAATGTATGGTCAAACAAGTAAAATGGGTTGAGTAAACGAAATAAACATACCATTGCAATCATGATATGTTACTAATCGAATTCTTTTTTTGCTTATTGCAGGAATGATAAAGGAAGAGGAAACAAACACTAGAGTTGGAGTTAAAAAATGTGGCCTTTTTGAAAAACGTTTGAAAGTAAGAACACTAAAAACATTAAAGTAGAAAATATGAAAAAAATGGAAAGTGACAATTCTAAAAACAAGAACATTGTTTGTTTAGTTTTTTGCTGCCTTCCAGGATCAAACAGATAAAAATAAAATACAAACAAACGGACGAAAAACTTCATAAACGTTTTTGCAAAAATATGACCACTTAATAGTACGCGAAAGGAACACCAGCGTGACAAAGGCTAAAAGCTATTATATATATGGAAATTAATAATTGCAACAATATCTTTGGTTTCATTAATCAGCTTTCAATACTAAAACAGACACCAGTCATTGACACTCTGAAGAATGAATACGCGGTTCGTGCTCTATGCTTTATTTATCAGACGAGCGACAGTAATAGAAATTCAAAGTTATTCTTGACTTTTGTTCGTTAGGCACCACGCCGGTTCCGCTATAGTTAGGCGGGCAATACGGCCGGATGAAGATGCGCCTCTCTGCTTTTGTTTCTCGATTTCGTTCTGTATTCTATTTGTTTCTCTTTTTACTGAGTTGTATTCTTTACCCCGTCGAAAGTTTAATTGTTCACGCCTACCTAGTCAATCGCATTGCGGTCCTTACCTACTAAGACAGGGCAATCTTTAAAATTGCAATCTCAAAAAGGGGTATCTGGGGTGAAGAAAAGTCAAAAAAGTAAGCACATCTGTTCGCGTTTTTAATCATCCAACTAATGAATTCAATGTCAATTACGTATCACTTTGTTTCCATGGGTAATGCATTAACGCGACTCTCTAGGTGTACTTATGATCATTAACCATGACGAGTTAGTCATTGTAGGACATAGAGACCTACTGTGAATGTTTCATCATGGTGAACTCACGTTAAAATCATCAAACTCCTTCTTCCAGGATTAAATGAACTGTTGGAATAAATAATATTAAGAAATAAACTTCATGCATCTAATGCAGTGAATTTATTCTTAATAATTTTTCTCTAAATAATTTTATGCAGTAGTTTCCTTCTATTACAAACTTTGTTCCGGGCCTGAACTGGAGAGACGTCATAGCTTTTCACGCAGTCTTAAAGTGCGAATCGCAGTAAGCCGCAGCTGTAATGCGCAATCGTATCAATTCGGCGTGCGCGATAAGCATGCACAATAGCTGCGCGAAAGCTATGACATCACTCCTTATTTCAGGCCGGACAATATATAATAAAATTGGCTGCACATATTTTAGACATTTTAAAATACTGATGACATATAGTGATTTTGTGTGCATCCAGCAGATCCTCTGTGAGTGTGATGATACTTAATCACTGTTATCTACCTTTCACCTGGCAATGCTTTTGGGCGCACATTTTTGTAACATTGCCAGTGTGGTGCGTTGCATACCCTTGTTATTGATCGGAAACGCAATGTGGCTTCTGCCAGGTGCGAAAGTGATTAAGACCATAGCCATGTTTATTACTCGTAATTAATGTGATTTGGCCAGGTGGGAGGTGGATTAACATTCTTTAGGTGCCGGGGGGGTCGCAAGGGACCCAACCTAATTATTCTCATGAAGCCGTGGGCCGTGGGCGGATTTTTTTGTTTATCAGAGAAGGCGTATTCATAAATCAGACAATTAAGCACAAAACCCTTGCAAAATTTGATTGCGTAATCGAAAATCGCAAAAAAAATCAAATGTTGGGTACTACGGACCCCCCCCCCCCCGCGCGGGCGCTTAAAGTGTTAAACCATGCCATTGTTATTGATCGGAATGCAATGATTGTGCTTCTGCCAGGCGGAAGGTGGAATGAGATTGCGACGTCTTCATACTTATTTTTTATTGGTTTTTACTGGTTTTGCCTACAAATTGCACAAAAAATGACACTTTTTTCCAAATTTTAGAAAACGACTGGATGCGATAGGTACAGGGTGAGTTAGAAAAATATTGAAAATATAAACCACCTTTGTTTATCATGATGTTACTACTTTAAAAGTACATTTCCTCTTCTTCAATATGCTTTTTATCCCATCTCATGTCGACACTCCTGCCCAGAGATACAGTGCAATGAAGAAGAATTATAAATTCCAAGCGGGTCCGATTTGTGTAAACACGGATGTTTGAAATTCAGTGGAGGTGAGATTCTCACAAAGGAGGGCAGGTGTGACCAGGATTAGGGCTTACAAACGCATCATTTAATTAGGAAGAAAACAGTGTAAATTGGTTGAACTGTAAAATTTTCTTAATAAAGATAACGCGGAAGAAACCTTTTATAACAATGGACATAAATTATTGTTATCATAGATTCCATGTAAGTGTTTGAAATGGACATCTGAATTCATTTAATATCTTTTCACTTAAGGTGAAATATCATGTCCAAAACTGGATGTCAATTCCATCAAGTATTGTTTATTTGATGAATCAGAAACGCCCTCCATGATGCTTTGAAACCACGACAGGCCAGTTATTAAATTGAAGTGACAACTTATACTAAGTTTTGGGTTTTAATTGTTATCATGCATACCTACATTGTACATTAGGTCATTGATGGGTCCAAGTTTGATTCAGAAGAGCTTACAAATTCTTGTCAAACTTTTGAACTAAAAAAATCCAAATTACACCAAAGATTTGTCAAGGATGAGATCATGGATAATCAAATCCATATCAAAATAGAACAAAGCTGCATTATGTTTCAGAAAAAAAATCGTTTTTAAATCCTCGTTAATTGATACACGCTGTATGCATGCTTTCTAACAATGGTATTACTTAGATGTAATAATTGAGTACAGGATAAAAAAGCTTTCTCTATGATATAATTAGGTTAAGAAATTACAGACTTGACCTTCTACAAGATGAGGTGGTGGGAGATTGTCATTATGGATTCATTTGCGATGATGTGTCATCTGGTCAGGACGTTGTGGAAGCATGTGTAAAGCACAAGCCTTTGTCCGAACTCACCTAGGTAAATGAAAAGGATGCAAATAAAAAAAACAACATAGAGGTAAGGGACGCACATTTGACTTCAAGGGGCGGAGGGGGGTTTGGAGGTTTTCTAAAAAAAAAACTTCACCCACCATATGAGCAAAAAAAAAACTTTCCCCACTTTCCATTAAAAAAAAAAAAAACTTTTACCGCACCTTATACGAAAAACACGTCCTCACGTAGGCAAGAACAAATCAGGCCTATCGACTTGAGAATAAAAAAACCAACGAAAAAAAACTTCCCTCACCCAAAACTAATGGGCGTCCTAAAAGAAATTTATGAAAATCAACAAAGGAATCGTGATGTAATAATATAGTGCTAGGAACCCGTGGGCTATAAATGAATTTATTCATAGCGAAATTACTTTTAAACCGCAAATTAGGCACAATTGTTCGTTCGTCGAGGGGAGGACGAGGACACGTACGTCCTTAACATTGGTTCAAATAGGGACGACCACTGGTTGCAAATGGGACCGACACATGGTTACAGAAAAGTGGGTTGAGGGGATAAAACTCGGAGTGTAAAAGGAAGGTCGGTAAGGAATCAGTGAGGAGGGTGGGGGACTTCACAAACACTGGGAAGTTCCAGCTCTAGCAATAAACAAATTGATACAAAATCTCCAAAAAAATCTTAAAAAACATCAGGGAAAAGAACAAGTGGTTCTTGGTTTTATAATGTATATTACTATATATTAAGCCTTCGCGCCGAAAGAACGCTTGAAGTTTCTTGCAAATAATAAATACTTGAAAATACATTCAGATACTATGTTGGTATCTCAAATATAAAACATCCACAGATGAGTTTTGTATCATTTGAAGTTTACAATGTCCTTACAAACTTCCGGCAAGGGGAGTTTTGAATGGAGAATTGCATGAATGTGAATTGCTATGCTGAGAGATCTAGACATGTCTTTAGGTAACAGTTCAAAAATGAAATCCTAAAATTAATTCGGGTGCAAAAAGGTTAATTATATTATATTAATTATACTGTATGACAAGCAATTTTAAAGACCCCAATAGTTTTCTTCATGTGCTGACTTGTAAACTACCTTGAAAGCTTCCCCATTCACTTACATGTAGGCTTATGTGCTGTTAACAAGTTAAAAATTAATGTTATTGTGATAAAGGATGGCGAAGAGCAATCTAACTTACAATATTGATTCGACAGAGACAAGAAGATGGCTTCTAAATTAATTTTTGGCATAAATATTGATAGTGTCGAGCTGAATAATTTAATTTATGGGAAAATACATCAACCAAAAGTACAGTCACTTAAAGGTAATGTGAAATTAAAACTTAGCGTAGGCTTTTATAAATGGTCAAGACATGATTGATATTTGAACATTAGATTTACTACGTACTTAGTCTGATGTTCTGAAAGCCAATGAAATTAAAAAAATAAACTGAGTCTGTAAGTAATCCCCTTCATTGTTGTTTTTGTTTATCACGAGCTAGTTTCCCCTTAATCATGATGGGAATAATAACATTAAAGGGACACAATGGCATAGAAAAATATTCAGATATAATGAAATTGATCCTTGCTGAAATCCTCATAATTGAAAACAATTTGGGTGCTTACATTTTGTAAAAAAAGGAGAAGTAACTAATATTTTTTCCTTGTAAGTTTCACTTCTCTGCCACAACGGAATAAACCTGTGCTTTATTCCGTGAAGTTTTCCGAATTCATAAGTGTGTCAGATGGGTCATGTTATGGAAAATCCCCACAGACAGCCAGGAATGCTCACATTACATTTTATATGTGTTAATCCCGGCTGATCCACCTTTCACTTTTACCAGATCAATATCTTACTATAAAAGCCTGAAGTACAACGTCTGAATGTTTTTCAATTGTGTCAAAAACATGCTAGAAACGCGATAATTTCTGGCAAGGATGTCAACACATTTCCGTGGCAGAAATTGTCTGTAGCTCTTGCTGTTTTTACTGTTTTTACAAAATGTAAACATACAAATTATTTTTCAAATTTGTGGAAGTGATTTCAGTAAGGGTCCATTTCATTATTACTGAATATTTTTCTATGCCATGTATTCCTTTAAACCAAAGATGCTTTTCAAAGCAATAAATGTCAGGTACAGCTATCAAGTACACCAATCAAGTTATCACAATTCTTGATATATGTAATAAGAAAATTGTGAATAAATTTAAAATAGCAAAAGTCGAACTTGAAACGAGAAAAAGTTCATAAAAAATAAGTGTCTCTGTACACGAGTTAAATTGAAATCTGCAATATAAAAATGGGTAAAATACAAAGAAATAATGACTGAAGGAACGGACTCTACCTAGACAGAAACCGTGTAGAAGTTTTTATTGTCCGAGCGGACTCATAGTCCACCTACAATAGGGCACTCCATCCAGTTGTCTCCTCCTCACGCACATTAGTTGCACGCTTTAATTCGTCTATGGAGCCCGAACTCTGGTTCCTGGCGGACTATATTTCCTTTTACACAAAATACCGTCTTGGCTTCTCTAAATTCAGATGTAAAGTTTCATACTTTAGAGTGCCAACAACTCCCACTCCGACAGATTAAATTTCCTATCTTTCTGAAGAAACATTTTTGGGTCCCATTTTCTCTTGAAATTTCCAAAATAAAATAAAAAAATTTTCAGGAAAGTGTTTTCCACGGCCTTTCTGAGACCTTACACTTCTCTTTTATACAGTTTAATATTAGTAATAGTCAAATGTTTTTTAAACTATTCTGTGTCCTCGTGGTTCAAAAGGCGTTGCATATATTTAATCTCAGCGAGTACCGGGGATCCATCGACCAAAGGTTGGATGCCGTAACCATTGGGTCTCCCTTTTCCATGGCCCAACGCATCCCCACATGCCCAGTGCGGTAAGCCGTTGGACCCTTAACCACGACTCGTATTTATTACATACCATTGCATTTGGTTTAATACCAATTGGTCTAACCAATTTTCTCTTCCGGTGAACATACTCAAATGGAAATCACTTTCTTTACTTCTTGCAGAAATTTGCTTCATTGCTAGGCTTTTGACCGAATAATTCAAAGAAAAAGGCAAACAAGAGTTGAAAAGAACTAATGGTCCAATGTTCATATGTAGTGGTAAACTCCAATTAGCGTGAGAGGTTCATATGTACCGATTAAAGTGGCATTCTTAGAACTCTACCATGTTTTCTGCCACAAATCAACAGCTACATGACAAACTTGGGCAGCTACGTCACACCAAACTTGGTCATATAAGACTTTAAAACCGAAGTCCCGTGGAGGTGTCCTCCGATTGGGGTGAAGGGTCATATGGGCCGATTAAGGGGCATTCTTTGAAATCTACCCATTAGTTTTTCTGCCACAATCAACTGCAACGATCACCAACTTGGTCATTATAAGCACTGACGCAAGCCCCCCTATTAGTACTCCATTGTGGTGAAAGGTCATGAAGCCCGATTAAAGGGTCATCTTTGAATTCGTTTCCATCCCAATCAAATGTTTACGATCACAAACATGGTCATGCAAGCACTGAAGCTAATTACCATATCGAAAATAAATAGACACACATCATTTATATGTTTTTATCCTCAACTTTCATTTTTGCCTTTTCGCTTCACTACCATTTTTGTACCAGGTGATCGTTAAACCAGCGAGACTAGTTGTGTGGGAGAACCACCTTGTTTTGACATTTTTGTCATAGCAAACCACATTATGCACATTGTCTCTCTCAAACATAACATAATACTTCTCAAACTGACCTACCTGTGCAAACTTTGTTTTAATACAAATACCATTTATTTGAGGAACTAAAATATCTCAATTGTAAAGTTATTATATGTCGAAAAGATCATCACTGTCGAGTGGCTTTCTTTCCCCCGTCAATCTTAATTTATGTTCAAGACTCCCACATATCTATGACCCATCACACACGACGTATTTGAAAGACAACACGAAATGGAGACCATCAGCTAGATAGATTGCATCGAATGGCCTAGTCCATTGGAATGAGATACGTGTACTAAGTTATTTATAAAACGGTATTGTATGATGTATATATTATTCTTCATACTACAACTGCAGAACAAAATCTAAGCCATTCGAAAAAAAAATAACACAAGCTCACACAGACCACTGGTCAAACTGATTTCACTGCAGACAATCAAGGAGGATTTCCGGCGTTGATTTGCCACGCCCAATTTGATGATACATAATAATTGTTTAGAAAATCCTAAGAGAAGTCAATTACAAATTGCCAGTACCCGATAAAATAAGACCCGAGGCACGGGCTTTCCTATAGATTAAAATCAAGAGTGACAATGAGATCCTTTTGTACTTCGATTTTTGGTGCTTAAGATTTACTCCACGAATCATAAACATTTAGTTAATACGTTTTATCGATAGCGCACAGATATCTCAGAATTAGAAAATACTAATGCTTTATTCATTCCATTGGAATGAGAAACGTTAACATAATACTAATAATAATATACTAATAATGGCAATTTGTAAATCCCGGTATCCGCCGCAAGTGACGCTCATGGCGCTTCTCCACAACAACCAAAATAACGAAACATACATGAAAATACTATTAAGCATGGAAAAATATATAAAAAATCAAGAAAAGAGTTCCATTGTAAGTATAATACAGTTCAGAGATTTCAAGCAAAAGTTCTTCTTAAAGATATTTACAGTGCCTGAGTGTTTCACATAGGTAAGCTATTCCACAACTTTGGGGCTGCAACCTGAAAACTCCGCTGTCGAGCTGTCCCCATTGATGTTTCGCAGATTTTTCTTGCAGAAATCCTGCTTTGAAGAGCGTAGCCCACGATACCCTGGAACATTATGGTTGCACTAGTTCTGTTAAGTAACAAGGAGCCATTTCATGCAAGATCTTGAAAACAATAAGGCACATTTTGTATTTCAATCTCTGTTCTATTGGAAGTCAGTGTAGGTCAGCTAACACAGGGGCTATATGGTCTGTTTTCTTGGTATATGTGATAATTCGTTCAGCTATATTCTGCAATCGTTGTAAGCGTGAGTGTTGTGAGTTAGTAATTCCATAGAGAAGTGAATTGCTGGAGTCAAGTCTGGATGTGACAAATGCATGAATGATAGTTTCAGCTGCGTCCCTTGTTAAATGTTTCCGGATTTTGCCAATATTTCGGATTGAGCAGAAGGCAGTATTTGATACTGTTGTCACATGAGAGTCCATTGTTAGATTTGAATCAAACACGACCCCAGGTTCCGAACATTAGTAGCTGGCGCAATGTAAGAATCTCCCACTCTAACATGTTGAGCATTGACCTTTGCGATTTGCTGCGTAGATCAGATCATAAATTCTGTCTTAGAGTCATTCAGCTTAAGGAAATTTTGATTCATCGACGCAGCTTTCAATTCTCTGAAGCGCGGAGTCAACATCTGCCTGCACAGGTTTTACGGATACATGTGCATAGAAGTGATAGTTCAGTTGATGCCAACGAATGATGTCTCCCAGTGGCAGAGTGTAAATGGGAAAGAGTCCTGGTCCAACACATGAACCTTGTGGAAGTCCATACTTCAGTTGAGCTAAATCGGAAGTCTCATCGTTGATGCAGATAGCTTGAGATCTTCCCGAGAGGTATGATTTAAACCAATCCAATGCAACACCGCCAATACCAATTCTATGCTGAAGGTGTTGGAACAACATATTATGGTCTACGGTATCAAACGCCGCCGATTAATCAAGTAGGACTAGTAGTGTAATCTTTCCTTCGTCTGTGGCATGCAGCAGATCATTCTGTACTTTCAGATGTGCAGTTTCCGTGCTATGAAAAGCACGGTATGCAGACTGGTAATCCTCACCCAGATCATGTTGTTGTAGAAAGGGTACAAATGTTGTAGAAATAGGTTTGTTGCTTTTTGACCAAGAACTTGGCAGATTAAAAAAAAGGAAAACGTTATTGCTAAGTGCTTGTTACCAGTTTTTTCAGTTGGTGTTTATACCCTTGGTTTTTGAGCGTCCAGAGTTCCTCGATGGCACAGTGAATCATGATTTTATGTAGAACTTGGCTCACCCCATACCAGAGGCGTGAACAGCTTCAAATGCTGCTGCCGGCTTATCACAGGATGTCTTCGTCCAACTCCAACGGAGAACTTAAACATCCTAGCAGAAATTGCTCCACCAGACAACCGTCGAAGTGTAGTGAGCATGCAAGAACGTAGCTCCCAGGTATCTTATGTGAAGCACCCTTAGTCCAGGCAGAGACTTGCTCAGTTAATCGCCTTAAATCCAGAGAGAGTTTCTTAAGCAAAGTCCAACCCCTTGATGCAGTCTCTATGAGTTTAAGAGAGTGTAACAAGTAACATTAATTGCAATTGAACCCGGTGAGCATCTTCCGCCTGGAGCTGACTCCTCATGGGCAGAATGACGATATCTCAACCGATTGAGAACCGGAATCGACCGATCTTAGGTTTCCCTGCAAAAATGGGCTACCTGGAAGCATACTAGAATATTGCTTGTGCTCATGGTGGTTATGGAGCAGCACCGCAGACAATGGGACATCTACTTGTCTTCCCACTGTTGGAGCAACCACGGACAGACAAGGACCTTGCCAAATTGCATGAAACAGCCAGACGTTGTACTCGTCTCTTACAAGAGCATATTTGAGAACCACTGTGTTTGGACATG